>JAQIWD010001841.1:0-10974 GCA_034694825.1 Anurida granaria | reverse complement strand
ATTTTTTTTATCTACATTAATTCAAAGCATTACTGACGGTACTTGGGTGCACCCACGGACTTAGTCCGTTTTATTTTTGATAAATTCGTAGTTGTCCTTCTTTGTAGTACATCATCCAACATGTTAATTAATGTTTTCCTTCTTTCTCCTCTCACAGTTGAGCGTCTTTCCCTTTTTCATTTTACTCCAGCACTAGACATCCCTTGCTTGAATTGTGGCGATAATGAACGGAGGGAAGGAAAGGCAAGACGGAAAATCTTCAAGTTTATTAGTAAACTTTCATCTCTTAGAAACATATCGTTAGGTTTTTTTTCCTTTCATGTTCCGATTTTTTTTTAAGATTTAGCTCTCCATATTTTATATTAACATCCCCACATTTACCCCCAGGCATACCACCATTTTGAAACAAAGTGAGAACTTATAATGATAAAACGTGCCATGTAAATATTTGAAGAATGGGTCCACCAACGGTGAGAATAAGTAGCATAATGAAATCAAAACCCAAGGATACACTTTTAGAAGAGTGGGGAAAGGTGGTTTAGGCCCCTGCCTCCCCGTTTCCTCACTTTTTCATTACGTATTCTTTAATATTTAAACTGATTAAAATGAAAATAAGATAGAGTGAAGGAGGAACTACGACGTAAAGGGAAAGAAGAAAGGTGGGATGTGATAAAAGAAGATCCCTGGCAGATTTATTCGTCACCCATTTCCTTATGGTAGTACCATGCCTTGGTGAAAGTCTTCCATTAGGAGCCAAAGCCAATTGGAAATCTAATAAGAAGAACAAAAGTTTGGAGCGGCTGAGCCATGAGCCCTTCTTCCCAAGGACATCTTCATCATCATAAGAAGGTGTTTTTGAGGAGAAGAAATTTCCTTGAGACAATCAAGAGTAATTAGAGTCTAATCCAATTTCGGGGGAAGGGAAGTGGTGAGGCACAAGACTTTTACCAAACTTTCTCTTCCTTGGGAGTAACTAAGAGGATTTATCAATCTTCATCAAATTCAATGTAAATTATAGTAAAGAAATTAGAAGTGATGGCTGCTGGATGGAAGGAGCAGCATCCACCATCCATCCCCTAGTTACATGAAAACTTTTGTATTAGAATCAAAACGAAAGCCACTTTAGAAATAGCTTCAGAGATTAAAAATGTTTCAAGTCAGGTTCTATCCACCACAATTTTTTGAGTACTTTCTCTAATCAATCAGCCTCGACTCTCAATTTAATCCAACAAAAACTTTAAATTAAACCCAACTCCGGAATATTTTGGATTAGTGGATTTAAACTTCATATTTATTTAAAGAAAATTATAGATCTTTCTCTTCCTGGAATGAGAGGCTCTAGGGTTCATTTTGTGCTTCAAAATCGTCAATTCTTTCGATGAGAAAACGATTTCAATTTGCTTTCATTTTAATGTAAGATCACTAAAATGTAAATCTTCCGTCAACCAAAAGCCTAAATTCCTAAAACTAACCTGGCCGGATTTAGTTAACTTGACTCCAAAAATGTACTGGGTAACGGACACATTGGTCATTTATGCAGCGTTCCATCCTTTGCGACTTCTGGCAAGCCAATGTAGACACTGCAATCCGTCCATAGTTTTAACAAAAAAGTCTAGTAGATGATGAATTAGTAATATTTGAAAATTCAATCTCCACGGCTTTCGACAACGAAGACTGGCCCTGTGAGTGGGACTGATTTTCAAAGCGCTGCGCTGCGCTGAATTGGGAATCTGGTTCGGCTACAGAGTAGAACCTATTAATGCAACCTCAACTTCTCCCCGCCGCTCGCTCCGCTTTCCCTTTAGTGAGCAGCAGGCAGACGAGAGCTCATGTAGCAAGGTGCTCCCATTGGAAGAAAGTAGGCAAGGTGTTGTGCTCCTGTTGACTTTCCATTAGGTCTAATCCTATTTAGCTTTCACTCTAAAAAGGACGCTCACCAATAAGATTGAAATATCAGCAACACGTAAATGCAGCAAGGAACTCCCTAATCATCCCTCTCAAAAAAATTCCCAATTTCACCCCTCCAGGCTCCCGATTTTAACCAACAGTTCCAATTCGGTCAATTCTGACACTCGACCTGCTAATTAACCCCTAACCTTTGGGTATCCATGGACGGTTGGGAAAGAACAATAGGTCCAAATGAATCCCCTTTGTTGTTGATCCCCTAAAGTTCCAAAAGGAAATCCCTGAATTGTGCAACACTGCTACTTGCGGGACTGAATTAGTACGGTAAGTTGTTCCTGTCACATTTTCTCCTTGTTCATCTTCCCTATTGTGCCCTTCTCGGATTTCTAATAAACCTGTCCTGTCAACCACAGTTATTACAATTAAATGAGAAATTTCCAATTACCCTTGGCTTGGATGAAATTGGATCCGCCTGTCTCGTCATGATGGTAAGGATGGGCGGAGTAGGACTAGGACTCTTGGCACTAGACATGCAGGTCAGTAAGGCCTTAAACTCGGACGTGATTCCTGAGTCCAGTAGGAGCCCAACCTCATGTTTCGATTAAACTTTCTTGCCTCAATTTCTCAATGTGCCTGACTGTTTCAAATGTTTTGTGTTGAGTTCGACACGCGTTAAATCAACCTACCCACATCCCTTGGACTCGATTTAATCAATCAGGGTAAATCACGCATACTTTTATTGAATTCGGAATGAACTGGAATCCCCAGTGTCTTCAAAAGTTCACAAGGACATCCAGAGAATATTTCCAACCGCGGATATGCTTCCGTTGCCAGGAAATCTCCGGAGAAACATAAAGTTATGGGATTTTTTTTGACATGGGCATTTTTTTCGGAGAAAGCAAGTGCTTGAGACACCAAGAAGGAACAGTTGTAATTGAATTTTATAAAACGAGGTCACATGTTAAGACACCGCATAAGCGTCAAAGGGAAATTTCAGCAAATTTGTTACTCGAAGTCCTCAACCTGTTTTTCTTTCTACCAATGCAAATGGGAAAATTAAAAATTCTACCATTGTAAATTAAAATCCGAGTAGTAAGTTTTGAGATAGGAGCTTCTTAAAGGTATCCACGGAGATTAATAATCTTTCAATAATTGACGAAAAAAACGTAAGAGGTGAAAGGGAATCAAAAAGGATTTGAGCCGATTTATGGCGAATCATTAATACCAAAGGAGTGATTTTAATGCCAGGGCCAGAATAGCTGATTTTGGCACTAGAAATAATTATAAGGAGAATCCTGGATGCTAAACCTTAGTGTCCGGATTTGAGTAGGAGCGAGAAATAATGGAAAAGACGCTCATCGATGAAGGATTTGCGGTTCTAAAAAGATTCGTTAGGAAATTTAGATGGGGAAAGGTGATTATTTTTCTTTTCATCACCCTAGAGAATTATCCTTTCCCCGACCTAAAGGAAGGAGATTTTAAAGAAATGTTTTTGAAAGAAAACTCAAGGTGACTGCTCCTCAATGGGAGTTTGGAAACTAAGGAAAGAAGCTGAAAACTAGGATATCACTCCCTATTATCCCGTTTACTCATCACTATCCCTGGAAATATGCGTCCTCTTCCCTTCTGACAACCTTAAAAGTTAATATCCAAAAAAGAAAGTTGACTAAAACTTTCTCCTCCCGACGGGACGTATTCTGGGAAGGATAAGATCAAAGACAATTTCCCATCTTTTGTTAATAACTTTTCTAAACTTCCCTTCTGGAAACCCATCCATCACGCTCACTGCCTTCAAGTCTCACTCTACTGATTAGCGCCTCCTTAATTACAATTACTAATGTGTGGAAAGAACAACAAAAGCTATATGGGCCAGGGAATGGATTCCAACATTTCGCCACCCTTGACATCATCCACCGATCCATACTGTTTTTACCCACCTTCCGCTATCGTTTCCTCATTTCTCAGTGAAGGACTATTTCGAAAAATTGTAAGGACTGTCATCATCTCTTCCTTGAACCCCTTGCCTTGTACGTATTCCAAATTTATGGTCAATGGAGTAAGCACACGGCAAAGGAAATGTATGGACTTTCCCCATCCGTTTTTTTTAGTCTTTGTAGGGTTGCACTTAAAAACTTTCCGGTAAAATAAGACCAACTTCTCCATCCAGAAAAATGGCAAATCTGGGCCCTCTTGATTTATTTACGGGGAACGCTTGGTTAAGTGTCGGTTGAATTAATAGTTTCTATGAGCAAACGTTTATTTAGTACAAGATTTACAGGTAGCGTCAATAGTTGTGCTTGCTGTGGACACATGTAATGGGGGGTTGAATATTTCCTAATTGTTTACCTCTTTTCATTCACACCAGCCATGTTCTGTTTGTAGTGTCACGGAAAGTCCAAAGGCACGTCCTTTTAAACTCCAGGAAAGTTATGATTGAATTTGTCCATACTACTTTCTCTTGTCTTGCTGACCGCACACATCTGGATCTGAACTTTCTGTGTTAAAGGTTCAATAAGGTTCCCTGGGATTCCCATATTAGTAGTAGTAGGAGTGTAATAGGAGTTTGGACCAAATGTTCCTGACACTTCTGATATTCCTGGTATGATTGGAGTAGGTTGGTAGTTTTGCACTTTGGAATAAATGGAGGTCATGGACCAAGTTTTGGTGTAGAGATACTCCCACCGCCCGCCTTTGATTCCTTCCTGTCGTTTTCCCTTCCCTCAATCCAACTCTCTCTTTTAATAATTTCATTCTTTCTCCTTACTTTCCCTGCTGGGGTTCCCATCAACTTTCCCTAAAAGACTTTCACTGACTTTTGAGAGGAATAGTTTCTGTCCTTGTCAGGAGGAAGAAAGTAGTAAAATATCTCATCATTCCTAATATTTTATTTTCTTCCTTTCCTTTCTCTTCCTTCTTGTTCCGACTGACGGATGGATGAGAAGGGAGGAGACGCTCCAAAGCGACACACCGTCACCCACCCTAAGCTCCAATGCACAACAGGATGGAACAATTTCAAATGCTAAAGGGGATGACATTACATCCAAAATACCTTTAGCATAAGAAATGAATTTTCCGTGACATTAGGAAATGGCCAATGGCATATGAATGCAAAAATGTGGGCGAGAATATTTCTGGCAATGGCATCTGTCCCTTGGGCCGACATTGACGGGTAGCCCAAGAGTCGTTCAAACGTGTCGTCTCCAACATTGACTCGATTCGAGGATTCGAAAAAAGTTACCTTTCCAAATAAAATCCCAAACTTTCACCCTCTTTCCAGTATCCATCCAACTAACTGCGTTATGCCACTTTCCAAATAATTAAAAGTTTTGAATGTTAGACGAGGTATGGAAACGAGGAAACTTATGGTAACTGCTTGAGCCGAGTTTGCTCTTAAAGGAGAAAGTAAGGAGGCCTTTAGATTATTGTCCAGGACTGGAAGTTGGGAATAAACTGAGTTTTCCTCCTCTAAGTTCCGTATTCCAGTGTCTAACGCCTTTCAGAAGGATGCCGCATACTTACTCCCTGCAAAACTTGGAAGAAAGGCTAACAGGGTTAAGCCCCCCTTCTGGAACCACTGAATTAGCTCAGGCAGGCTCCTGGTGAAACTTTCAAGAGAAAGTAGTGGAATTATTTATGAAACCACAACATGTGTTCACCCAAAGAGTGTTAAAAACTTTTTATAGTCGGAAGTATTCCCAAGAAAAACAGTTTTAGAATTTTTTGTGTCTAAGAAATGGAGGCATCCGGATCGATCAGGTGCGTCTCATCATTCAGGATCCCACCACCACTACCACCACCACAATTCAGACAGAGCTGGCGTGATTTTCAAGATGAAGTAATACAAATTATATTTTATTAGTATAGATGCAATTCAATTGTGTCATTGATTGCATTCGGGCAAACTCGCCATCAGGTAATTTACAAGAGCAGTAAATTCAAATAGTAATGGCAAAAAATACAAACTACCTTAAACCAATTCCAAGTCAGGGAAAGCAATAAATTTTTTCAACATCCACACTCTCACTTTCCCTGTTAAGTGAAACCGAAACTGAATCGTAAATGTTGATTGTAATGTCTCTCCTAGTAAATCCTGCGGAACTTTCCCTTTGTCCTTGCTCATCCCACCCCCTAGATTTCCCTCCAGGTCTAAATCCACTCACTCCCCATTGTTATTCTGTAACCAAAGATTAGGAAATGTGGGTGTTTGTTTATTAAATTTCAACATGATTGACATTGACTGGTTAGGGGAGTTAACCTAAAACTCGCTGGGTCGTCGGATGAAAAAGATGTGACAGTAGGGCCAATTCTCTCTCTTCTAAAAATAATTGTATACAAAATCTATGCCAAAATTGGATACTTTTGTCCTCAATCTGTCTTTCTTCCTCGTGTCGAGTCAAAAATGAATGAAGGAATGAATGAATGTTTGAGGATTCCCATAACTTTACCACCGTAGAATCGGTGGTAAAGGAATCTAATTTCCTGGTTGGGAGGAAAGTTAAAGTTGGATGGAATCAGGGAGAAAGCACAAGGTTCGCCCAAGGTGAATCCCTATGAAGTTAGTGAATGTGTTTGTGGTGGCTCAATCCATAAGAATTGACATCCAAAAGAGGGCTAGGGACCCACCAGGAGGCTTTCGGGATAAAGTTTGATTACCGTGACAAAAATGTCTGATCTTTGTCCTTGTCTAAATTACCAAAACCCAATCATAAAAGTCGGATTTAAAGATACGGTAGTATTCCCTCGCTTAATTTAGTACTGGTAGTATTATTTTCCCGTAATCATTCACCACAGGCTTACCAGTAAATGGAGAACCTTGAAGGGAACACGGGATCCTTTAAACTTTGTAATTAAGGCCAACGGTGTAATTGAAAATTGAGGCTGTACCCACTTCCACAAGTTTTAAATGAAGGGGTTTTGATTAAACTTGGGGGAAGGAGGCGGGGGACCGGTGGGACCATGGGTGGATTTATCCCTTGACTAATTAAAGAAGTAAGAAGATGAAATGGCGGATCCCCTTGGAGTGAAAGTTGGAAATGTTTTTTATTCCCCAAAGAGCCCCACGTACATCGTTGGTACATGGCTGATGGAGTACCATTTTAATTAATCTTGACAGTATACACGAATTCTGTGGTTAGAGCATTACCAATTAAATCTCTGAATTCATCCCAGCTGGTCAAATTTGAGGGAAATTTGTGGAAACTGAGGAGGATTTAATGGTGGCCGAGGTAGGAACCAAAATCGTTTCGATTCACCTGATGAACATCCCGAATTGGGACTAATAAATTTCACTTTGGGTCCTAATGGCCAATTCCGGTCTCTCGTAATGATTAAACTTAACAATCATCCGACGACCATCGAAAACGTGGGTTGGACTACCCAATTAGGTCCCCAGTAGAAATCCCAGTTATGCTCTATTGAGCAAATTATACCCTCCAGATCCAGCTAGATGTGTTCCACTGAATTGCCGGTCCCAAAATTTTATCCACCTGGACGATTAATAATGGCGGGGTTCATTAAGCTCTCCATGTTGAAGTGCTCATACACTGCGGACACACTCTCATCCAAAGTTTATTTTTTTTAACAAAAATGCCCGGTGGAGCTCTTCAATCGAGTGCGTTTCCATTTCCAACTTGTTTTCTTGAGGACTACCACCGGAAGGATGGAACTAAATAGACTTTTTCCTCTCCTACTTTCTCCACGGAATTGAAACCCTTTTTTAGTCGAAATGGGATGTCGTAACGGGATAAAAGGATCCGTAGCACTTTTCGGCAAGGAAATAGATTTTAGATCTGTAGAGAATGATCAGGGGCATTAAGGGGGACGTCAAGGGAAGACGCACAAGAGCACAAGCTTATTTTCGCAACCAACCACCTGCCCCGCAACTTCCACGAAAATCTGGCATTTCCATTTCCAATTCTCATAACGCTGAGCGCCTGGCCATGGTTGATTGTAAAGTTGTAAAGTTGAGAACTTTTGTTTACATTTACCTGCTGGAAACTTTCTCCGTTATCTGCATGGATTCCTCCAAAAGTCGGGTGAAGAAAGTTTGGACTTGGATGGGCATCTCCCTATTTTTGAGGATTTATTAATAATCCTTTTGAAAGCCCAAATTGTCAAACATGAATTCCATTTGGAGGGATGAGAGGGTGGTGCTCTTATCTCGTGTGTACCAGGATCTGTGAGGGTGGGATTGAATTATGGAGTTATGGAGATGATGGTGGGAGTGGTGGTTTCACACTGGCTTGCCTATTCTGAATATTTTGTGGAGGTTGAATACGTCTCGAAACCACCACCATTACAATGGATGGATGAATGGACACTAGAATAAGTTGGCTGACTGAGAGTGTTTGCTATTAGTAGAACATGAATTAACATCCTCCAATTCATTTCGTCCATTCCCTTGCTTTCTCCAAAGATCACTTCAATTTGTTACTTTCACCATCAGTCATCACTTTCCTTTCACTCCTTATACCTCTAGATGGCTGGCTGGATGATGATTATGATGAACCACCCACCCAACCTCATTTCCTCCATTTACTTTACCAAACCTGCTTTTCGAGGCCACACTTCCTCCCTTCAGTTCCATGCTTGGAACGAAATTAATCAGCCTCACTTGAATTGCGAAAGTGGTTTATGTTATTTTCCATTCGAATATTCCACTTTTTTTGGAAACACAAGGGCCAGAGTACCCACAAGAGGGGAAACGTCAGGGCCATGAACCTTTAAGTGGGGCCACCATCCCAGGCACAAAGTTGCAGGAAAAAATTAGAATACAGAAATAACCTTTGGAAAAATATTTCGGGGGGGGGGGGGCTTATCCAGCGATTCGGAGGGAGAAACTTAAGGTTCCGGAAGAGCCTTCTTTCAAAGCCTAACTTTCCATGGTTTCCCCGGATTGATGTGGGTTTGAAGCGTGGGAAAGTGTTGGGATGAGTAGGATATGACGACGACGTCCTGAGAGGAAATGCTTTCATCTCCTACTTACTTTAGAACTTGTTTACCTTACTTTGATGAGTAGTGAAGAGGATCCTGATTTCTAATGAACTTTGCTAAGGCTCTTGTAATTAAGACTCCAGCAGGTCGGGTGAGGTGGGAGTACTGGAAAAGAGAAGGTTGTGACACAAAGGGAAAGTTTCCAGGGAATAAGCAGAGCATGGTGAGCGGAGATCCAAAGGGAAATTATTATTAGAGAGGTTCTTTTTCTTCGGTAGGTTAGGTTAGGTTAGGTTCAGATTCCCGGAGATTAAACTGAGAATATTTAGAACTGAGTAACCCGCATTTCTCAAGAGAGAGTCACAAGTACCTCTAGTACCCCCGCCGCCTCGATGGAAGGCAGGCAGGCATATTTCAAGCTCCGAAAGTTTATTCTCCCATGAAATACTTTTCCTACTCCCACAATGTTATCCCTGCTGGACGAGGTTGCGCTATTCTTGGGATCTAACCTCAGTTTTCTCCATTGCGGATATTATGAAGTCAACAACATGTCAAAATTGCTAGCAGCGCTTCTAACGAAATGACTATTCCAAGATTGTTTTGAGAAGTGAGGAATCCGGGAGTCGTATTGTTTACTTAAAAAGAGAAAATGAAGCTTCCCAGTGAGGGTTCGTGTATGTAAGGCGGGACCACTTTTGTTTTGGGAAGGCAGAATTGCCAGGAGTGAAAGTAAATAGTGAGTCAACTTCGCCTCGAGTCAGTAGCCAGTTTAGTCATTTCGGTAAGTAGTCTTCCTAGACATCCTCCTTCAACCCTCTTTATGTATCATCTACTCTACCAACTATGTAGAATCAAAGTAGATTGGGCTGATGGAAATGCTTAGGACAGGTCAACATCAAAATCAGTTTCAGTGATGATGTAGGGAGCAGGGAACTTGAGATTACTTTCCTTTAGCTTTCACTCGCTTCTAATAACCGGTCTCTCAGAGGAACGCTGAAATACTTGAACTGTGTCCTTTTAGCTAGGACCTGAAAGGGCTTAAGGACAGCGGGGGAAAAGGCTCTCTCGATTCATCTTTCCACTTCTTCATCATAATATTAAATTAGGAACTTCTCCTTTCCAAACCCGCCGATTCCTTCTGTATCTGAATATTTAAGGAGAAAGTGGGTGGGTGTGGGGGTGGAGGGGACCGAAGGGTTTTAAGTTCCGTTTCTCCTTAAAGAAAGTCCGGATTTTACCCAAAATGGGAATGACATGATGTGAAGGACGGATAAACAATTTTCAGAGCGAAACACCACGAAGAATGAAACTTCATGCCGTTGCCGCTGCCGCGGCGGCGACGGCTTCCCATTTCCTACTTTCATCTTTCCCGGCGTCTCTGCAATATTAACTTTTTACCAGGGATACGCGACTTCCTTTCTCCAGAATCAAAAAAAAGTTTTCCAGGTAGGTCGTCCAAATGGGTTCCAGAGTCCAAATGGGGAAATCTGGACTGGCTGCACATTTTAAAGCTTACGAGTTTTTGATTTATTCCTCCTTTCAACTCCGAGATAATGGAGGTGTGTATTTGGAAAATGTTACTTTGTATTATGGCTTGGAGGACCATGCAAAACCAATGATTTGAAGACAGATGGAGATTCCCTTCATCGTAGAATTTTTTTCTTTTGTTGTTCCAGCGTACTTTCCCTGCTGCTGGTCTTTATCCATCGCCACTCGCTGTGTGGAGAAAAAAGAAGAAAAAAAGAAAAAGGATCGAGAGATTTACGTAAAGCGATAAAATAAATCAAACTTTGTAGTCTGGAAACCTGGAAAGTTGAATTGACTTTTACGGAAACTCAGTTTCTAGGGTATATGAGATACAAGTACCAAATATGCTTCAAGTTCAACCAATCCAAGCCACTCGACCATCTTTTCTGCGTAATAGCAAACCAAATAAAAATACTTTACAGAAGGTGTTTAATCCTATTTTGGTTGCGGAAACGGAATCTAACGGAATCTAAAAATTTCCAAAGATAAGTCATACGACCATTACGTCAAGTCTCAAATCTAATTTCGCTGTATCGTTAGCAAGGATTGACTACCGTGTACCCACAAGGTGCCTTGACGATTTAATTTTCAAATTCCTAGAACAGGTGT
>JAQIWD010001840.1:0-10978 GCA_034694825.1 Anurida granaria | reverse complement strand
TGATGGAAAAACATTTTGATTTTTATTCCCTTTTTCAATTTTCTATTTAACTTTACTTATTCGCGTAATTAATTGTGTCTTGGTTTCTGCTTACTACTCTGAGTAGTCCATATGAAGAATTCCAAGGACTTTTTTCGTGGAGTTTGGTCGGTTGTTTTTGGAATTTATAAGTTAAACCAACAATCATTTTCATAGAAAAGTTAAGTTTTAATAAAATTGAAAATAATTCTTGGTTGAACTTTGAAATTCCAAAAACAACCGACAAACTCCACGAAAAAATGCCTTGGATTTCTGCAAACAGACTACACTTACAATTCTGCATTTCATTTGTAGAAGATTGAATTAGGTGGCACAAACTACTTTATGGCTTCATCCAATCTGTATGCCCGCCTATTTCTCCAATTGTATTTGCTCACCTGCGTTTCTCAGCCTCTAAACTACAAATTGGCATTCTTAATCAGTTGTGTATAATTCGGCAGCAATATGCGACACAGTATATAAACATTTGTGTATATGTACAATTATATATAACATACCTGGTTATGTACATATACATGTATTTATACGTATTTATACGAATACGATAAATTATAGCAAACTAAGTCACTAATTTTGAGATACGCTCGTGCCATATAGCTACAGCGAATTCTATTCCTTTAAATTAGCAATATATACTGCTGGTTACACACCACACCACAGGTACTTCCGCTACTTTGTTGTTGCAGGTTTATTGCGAATTTTTCCATTATTCCACACCCTTAAACTTACAAGAAAGATCGTACTTCATGAAGAAAATAAACGCAAATCAACTTTATGTTCCTTATCACCAAAATAGTTTACAACTCGTTCCTTTGTTGTCCTAAAACGTGCATGGAATTTCTGTAGAGGCGAATATCTGGGTTTTTATGTCGCATTTCGCATTCCAATCTGCGTCGTTTTGTGTCAGTATCACCAAAATATGCGTTTTATTTTTGCAAATCGAAGCAGTGAAGAAGCCTTTGTTCCAAACCAGTATAAATATTTTTGCAAAATATAAGAACTGGAGTGTGAATGAACTGGGGAGTGAACTTGTCAATCATTTCCTGAGCTGACCAGGTGGATTGTTGACTTTTTGATGGTGGAGTCAAGGTGGTGGGCCAAATGGAAATAATGAGCAAGCTGTCAAAGGTTATTAGCAGCACCACCGCAAACCCCAAACCACAAATCAACAATAAGGAAAAACGAAAGGGATGAATTTGCATAAGTCATTATTCCCATAGGTTAGGTATTAACTCCGTGGGAAATGGTTATGGGCCTCTATTAATAGAATTTCTTTATTGTCCTCCTCTCTTTTGTTCTGGGATTTACATCCCGTGTTTACAAATTGCAAAAATATTACTACTCCTCCTTATCTTTTTGCACATGTGTCTCTGTGGTGTATGATTTGGGAAGGAAATGGAAAATTGCCTGGAAGCGGAACCAGTTTTTGTTCCTTGGTAAAGAAATGATACGTGGAAGAGGAATTTTGACCTTGAACCGCCACGGCGATTGAATTTACCATGTAAACGAGTACCCTGGGAAGAGATGAAATCACAAAGTTCATCGCCTTTCTCCTTCTGTTCAAAGTTAAGTTTCCAAGAATTTGCCGGCTGGAGTCAAAAAAAGTTTCAAAATTGAGCAGTTTTTTGAACAACTTTACGTGAAAATCAGTGCTAAATCAGTGCGTTCACAATGCCCACCTTTTTAATTGCACTTATCTTTACAATTTCCTGTGTAGTTTCCATTAGTTTTGCAACTGAAAATGAACCGCAACATGTTACCATTCTTACAAAGTTGGGCAAAATTAAAGGTCTCCAACAGTCATCTCTAACTGCTGGAAGGCCATATTTGAGTTTCCGCGGGATTCCGTATGCGGTCCCACCAATCAAAGAGCTCCGATTTAAGGTACTTTTTTATTTTATTTCTGGGGAATATTTGCGAAATTGCGAATCGGAAAAGGAATTCCGAGTATTCCATTAACCGCACGTACAATTTGGGGCATTTGGGATATTTGGACCCCGGGATAAAAGTTTTATTATTAAATAAAAGAGAAAATCTCCAGAGGGAAGCTGTGGTCTGGGATTAGTTTTCTTCCTTTCTTTCTTGGAAGATAGAAAAGTCTTGTTCTTTAAATTAAGGGATTGTCTAAGCGGGCGTGAGGCTTTTGATGGTACAGACGCTTCCCTTGCCTGCTTTACCCCCGATTCTCCTCAATTGTTTTGTCTTGCTGTGCTGAATTTCAGCTGCAAAGACTCTCTGTACTACTACTGTAATTCGAAGAGGAATGATTATGGACAATTCTATCAGGAGAAAAGCAGAGAAAGTGGAGGACAAAAAATAGCATAATCGACCCTCCAGTAAGATACATGAGAACTCTCGACGCATGCGCGGCGTGCAAGGCGATAAATTCAAATTTTCTCCACATTGTATTTCCGTCATAATTAATTCAGTTTCCAATTACGGCGAACTTTTGCAACGAATCGAAAGAAGAATTCATGGAATTTAACAAGGCCATTCTCTCATTTATTCTGCTGCGCTCGTTTTTCAGAGAAAACATTCACCCCCGGAATCAACAAACGCTCACAAAAAAGCAACAGAAAGATTTTGTTTTCAATTCAAAATTCTTGCCCCCACCTAAAATCTTTCTGAATAGTTAACACAAATGTTTTTTCATCATGTTTTCTCAGACGAATGTGTGGTCGTGCATCGTGCAAGCTGAACTTCTAAAATGCACGCGCTTGCAGCCGGCTGGGAAACTTGAGTTCATTTTGGAGTAGAGTAGTGTGCCGTTAATTTAATTTCTGGTTCCACGACTCAACTTGTTCTTCTTCTTAGAATACGGAATTAAATTCTCTTAAACAAAACAAAGTTTTGGTTTTAAGTTGAAGAAGAGGGTAACAAATGTTTTGTGACTTGACATAGGAGCCCGTGCCGACCTCAAGTTGGGACGGAGTTTTGGATGCAACGAGTGATGGACCAGCCTGTCCCCAATTCCACTTTGCAACCAACCACGTAATTGGAAAAGAGGATTGTTTAATTTTAAACATTTACACCCCAGATGTAAGTTTGACTAAAAGTTCAG
Organism: Anurida granaria; assembly: GCA_034694825.1. Lineage (NCBI taxonomy): Eukaryota > Metazoa > Arthropoda > Collembola > Poduromorpha > Neanuridae > Anurida > Anurida granaria. The sequence continues at coordinate 7,878 of JAQIWD010001840.1, read as the reverse complement.
AACAATATTTTCATCTGAGTATGGAATTCCGAGGCCACCATATTTTTCAGTTAAAAAAAGTATATAAATTTCAAAAATTTTTAGCAGGCCTCCATTCCTTTACTGATATAATTTTGTGAAAAAATTGTTTGTAAAGGAGGATTGTTTCAAAAATGAATGAGAAATTGTGGTGGCGTTGGACCACCATATTTTAGTGGCTTAATTGCCACTATTGAGTTTGTAATTTGGTTTTCTTTAGGTAGAGGATTTAAAGCCCGTCATTGTCTTTATCCATGGGGGTGGATTTGTCACCGGGACGGCTTCCTCTGAGCTCTATGGTCCTGACTTTTTGATTGAGGAGGGAAGTGTGGTGGTGGTGACCATTCAGTATCGCCTCGGCGTCTTTGGTTAGGACACTCGACATAATAAATGACCGCCATTATTTCAATTCCTCTTTGTCTCCCGCCTCTCTCCTTTTATTCGCACTAAACTAAGGTTCCTTTTGATCCGGTTAGAGAGGAAAAGGGATGCCTAACGCACTTTGATAAAAGAATTGACACCCCATAAATTATTGGAAGAAGGGAATGTCTAAATTAGTCTTGAATTCTAACGCACCGAAAGTACAGAATCCCCGCCTGCAGAATGGCCGAGCAGAATGAAAAAACGAGAAAGAAAAGGACAGACAGACAGAATCGAGAGAGAGAAAGTGGGTAAGCGAAGGAGAAAATCGAATGGGTTTATGAAATAAGGACGTGAGGAGGATAAGGAAGAAGGGAAAGCTTTTGTTCTTTTTTCCTTCCTTTCCAACTTTCTCTCTCATGTCAGGTAGTCATCTGAAATCCAACAGACTCTGGAGCTCTCCTTACTTTCTCTCAGAATGTATCCAGCAACTTTCCCTGCTGCTGGAGAAAGTTGGAATTTACGCCTCAGCCAACACAACTGGACTCTCAAAAACTTAAAACTTGGCACGTCCCCCCTTTTGTTTCAAACTAAACAACTACTTTGAAAAGTGACACTTGGCTTCCTTTTATTTCCTCGACCGGATTTTCTTGGGTTAAAAATCAAAGTAGAACACTTCAAAGAATTCGTAAATTGGATACTAGTAGCTTAGTTAAACTTTTGTAAAGACCACTTCTCGCTTTTCATTTTAATTGCCTATTTGATCTGTAATTTGTTCAGTACTACAGAGTGAAAAAATGCAGACATCAAGCAAAATTCTTGAAAAATATTGAGTGGTGCACAACTCTAAACAATTCAAAAATGTGACACAATGAAAGAAACAATTTCTTAAGTCTGGTTCACATTCCTTCTGTTTACGATTGCCGATATTTTTCTAACTTGCCACATTTTAGGCAATAATAACTACCCAGTGAATGCGTGATAGTGGTCCTCTTAAAATATGGCAAGTTAGGACTTAAAATTTGGCCACCCACAGTGCTAAAATTTGGCCACAGTGCTACCTATTAATGTATGAAAGTTATTGTTTAAAAAATATGGCAAGTAGCCGCAAAACATGTAAAAAATATGGGAAAAGGGGCTTGAATCGTTATAATGTAAAGCCCCGTACTCACATTGTGTGTTAGCAGTTTTTATAGTTTTGGGATTCAACTTGCCACATTTTGCAATGATTAATATCTGGCTAATGTGGGATAGCCCGGTGTCTCGGAAATATGGCAGGTACGGAATTAGACCAAGAGGAGGGAGGACATGTCGGAGTTTAATTGCTAATAAATTCTGGTAACGTGCGATAGAAGGAGAGTAAAATGGTGGAGAACAAGGGGAGAAGAGCAGGCGGTTATTTCAAATAATGAGAACATTGAGCCAATTTTTTTCGTCTCAAGTGTATGAGATTTCCATGATAATTAGGTTTCCTGAGTGTTGGAGATGGCGGAGGAAACTGGGGATTATTGGATCAACTGGAAGCTTTACGTTGGGTAAAGGCCAACATTCCAGCCTTTGGGGGTGATCCGGAGAAAGTATCTCTACTGGGTGAAGGGGCTGGAGCAGCATCCGCCACTTTCCTAACACTCACACCTCTGTCTAAAGGTAAGTTAACCCCAATTTCCTTTGTTCTTCCTGGAGGGATTCAAAAAGTTTTTGAATTTTGATTAACTCCCGCATTCTCTTGTACCTTTGTACCAGTTGCCCACATCTCCATTTCAGATAAACTTTTTTAAACTTTTGAGCTGGAGATAATTACTGCAATGGGCCCGATGTGGCCTGAGCGGTGCGGATGATGGCGTGCTAAACTATAGCCGTCATCTCCCCTCCTTCAACATACTGGAGATAATTAGGTTAAAACTTTTCTAATATCCGGGCTCCGTTTTTAACTTTTGAAATTCTACAAATCAAGGTAATTCATCATCCACTTTTGCTTTTTGTGCAATAGGCCTCTTTCGAAATGTTGTGGCCCTCGGCGGGACTCCCCTGAACAGTCAATATTTTCAAAAAGACCCGCTGGAATCTGCACGTGAATTGGGATCCAGGATTAAATGCACCTATGATTCCTTTAAACAATTGCTCACCTGCTTCCAAAAAGCAAGAATGGAAAAATTAATCAGAGAAGTCAACAACATGTTTGTAAGTTTTGTAACTATTTGAGTCCATATTTGCAATTTTTCAATAGTCTGAAGTAGAATTTCTGGGGCGAAGCGAGACTCGCATGTCTTCCGCCGCGGGATTTTAAATTTTTTTTAAACGAATGAAAGCGGCGTGATTGATAAATAGAGTTTCCCGGCAAGTCTGCGCGAAATTCGAATGTGGGGATATAGCTGACAGGACAAGTGACTTGCTGCGGAATGCATGCAAATAATCCAAAACGACTTTTTCTTTTTTCGAATTTTGGCGGGAATTGCAATTTTTCCACAAATTGAAAAAGTGGATCACACCAGGCTTTGGTTCCAAATTCAATTTGTGCTTGTCTATTGTGAGTTCCTCGGGATGTCATGAAACTCAATTTTATTTTGTGGCTCTTTTCAGTCCTTTTTCAGTTTCCCGCGTTGGTTCGCCCCATCCTTGGACTCTGCTCTCCTGAAGCAGATCCCAGAGAAAGTTTTAACTGACGGGAAGGACTTGATAAAAGTGCCAATTTTGACAGGATTGGCACGTCATGAAGGAGCCTTTTACTATCCCCGTAAGTCTCCTCAAAGTAAACTAATCCCATTGGGCGCCAGATTTCAAAGTTAGACAGCAGCCAATCAAAAGTCGCCATTTTCCCGAACTGCCTCTTGCCCCAACGTCCATGAAAACTCCCGAGTGGGACGTCAGATGTTGTTAACCTCTTTGCCCAGCCCTGACTCCCCAGGTTGCAATTTGGGGCAAGTTGTGACAAACTTTACAAACCACCTGGTTATCTGGTTTCAACCGCAAAGAATGAAGTGAATGGTCCCATTCCCAAACCAGAGAAGAATTGGCGGATGAATAAAGGGAAAGTTCTTCTGAAAAACCTCAAAAGTTTTTGAGACTTTGAGTGGAGGGTGGGGTGGGGTGTGGGTGATTAGAAGGTGGCGTCTTTGATTGGTTGGTGAAAGTGTGAGAAACTTCATTTACTTCCTCTTTCCACCTTTCTAGTAACTCTGAATTCATTTAATGATGGAAAGTATGATGGGAATTTTATCGATCAACGCCTCCCAAGGCTTCTTCCAGTCATTGCCGAGTTTGAGTCCAAATTGTTTCCGCTAACGAAAACACTCAAGAAAAGATACTTTACAAACATCGATTATGACAACGAAGAGGAATTTCGACCTCGTTATGTTGACGTAAGTTTGAATCTCTGAAAATTAACCTCATCACGCCCAAAACCACTACCTTGCTCAGGTTTCATTAATTTTTAAGGTTCCTCTACCTCCCGCCTGCCCATTAACCTTAATTGAACTACTCGTAATTTCATTAGCGTACAAAATTACCTTACCTTTTTCCTTCCAGAGAAAAACCTTCCATCCTAATTTTTCTTTTTAGAAAAACACCGCGGGAAAATGGATAAAATCCCGTGGAAATTTAAATTCAAAAAAGGCGGGAGTGTAGGAAGAGACAGAGAGGCGGTGGTCCTAGTTTCTGCAAGTACTAATCCACGGGATTTCAATTTCAATTCGTTTCAGTTCCTAACGGATTTGCTCTACACCCGTTTTACCAGCGAATATGCAAATTATTTGGCAAATCAGAGCATTCCTACTTTTGCTTTTGTGTTGGACTACTATGGGACTCATTCCATTATGGACGTCATCGGGGATACGAATATTAAAAGTAAGTTTAAATCTCGCGCCCTTTCCTTCCATGTGCAGTAACGTTGAAATTTAACTTTAAGGCAGACGAAACTCATTTAAGAATTTCTAATTCCCGCCTACACGTACAGTAACTCCATTCCATTTTACTCCATTTTAGTTTTCGTTATCAAAATTCTGAGAGCCCGTTCCATTCCTGCCTTCAAACAAGCTTGAATTCCTGTGAAATTTAATTTGCTCCGCGCGCAAATCAAATTAGTTCCACTCTCCACTACGAACCTCTCCCTGGTTCTTAAATTAGTAAATTTGAACTTCAAAGGTTGGCGGGCGCCAGGGCGGCGTCATGGTTCCTAACAAGGGCACTTTACGTAAAAGCCACCCAAGATGATCAAAGGGAAGGGAATGAGGTTAGGCCATTTTGCAAATTATTGCAAATGGTTTCTGTCAGTTTAGGTTGTCGAAGTTATTGGCAGTTCCCGTCGGGTTGGGGTTGATTGATACCGGCGGCGGCGGAAAAATTTGAAATTTAAATCTCCAACAGTTTTACGCGCGGCGCCCTATCGTGGATTGTGACGCTGGAGAAAGATTTTGCATTCCCATTACGATGATTGAAGTTGTGTGACGTGTGTGTGTGCAGGCGCGGGGGTTGCAATTCCCCAAATGGAACTTTTTTTGGTAACACGCAGAAAGATATAGAATTCTTTTAAATATTAAAAGATCAAGTTGAGTGATTGCTGTAACCAACGGCGCCGAGGCGGCGGAATCTATGGTTAGACACTTTCAAATCTTGCATGACCTCATGTGACCTATCTTGTAGGCGTTGCCCATGGCGACATCTTGCAGTACCTCTTCAGTCAAGTCTTGGGCGAAGGGAAGGAGTTGTCGACAGAGGATGTCAACTTTGCGACCAAAACCCTCTTACCCCTAATTCTCAATTTTGTTAAAACCGGGTGGGTGTCCTCATAATTAAATTTTGGAAATTGGCGGGAGTTGATTAAATTTGGTGCCTAATTTGTAGAAATCCAACTCCTGTTCCTGTAGACGGGGTCGTGTGGCCACAGTACAAAAAAGGAGAAGAAACATTTCTCTCTGTGGGTCCAAAATTATCACCACTAGTACAATTTAGAGGAAATGTGCTCAAGTAAGACGACTTTCCACTTTCTCTTCATTTTCTCTCCCGGGTGCCCCTTTGGCCTCGGGATGGGGCGACTTTTCAGGGGGGAAACTCCAAAAACTGACTTCCATAAGTCTTTCTTAATTGCACTAATTTGACTTTTATCACTTAATTAATTTTATCCCCAGTTCTTAACTGCTTCTCCAGCTGGTGGTGGTGGTCGTGGAGATTTAAAAGTGGGAGCTATTTTTTGGGAAGAATGATGACTTTTTCCTCTTTGCAGATTCTGGAAGGAAACGGTACCGCAGTTGCTAACGAGCCGTGGAGGGGTCACAGGGGACCACCGAGATGAACTGTAAGTGGGAAGTGGAGCAGATACACTGGATGAAATTTTGGCGAAAGTATCACTGACTTTACTAGAACAAAAGTCTCACTTTTTATTCCAATAAATAAAATTTGCATAATGTGACACGGAAGATTTCTGAAGTCAAAAAAGTTGGAAAGTTCAAACCGCCTGAAATGTTTGAATTATTCAGGCAGGAAAGCACATTTATCAGGTACGGAAAATTTGCAATTTTCAATTGCAATGCATTTTTCAATTTTTTAAAACTAGATACGTGCACCTACAAGATTTTGAATTTCGTTAAACTAAAATAGAACAATGAAACAGAAATGACTAATTTGAAAGACGCGCACTACCCTATGCATAGTTTTCTGCCATATTGGCTTATTTCAGCGGGAGATTTAAAATTCAAAATTCGAAATGCAGCGCAGGAAATGTTGAACTTCGTGGCATGCGGACCCCGTAAATCCGAAATACATTAAACACTTTTAACATTGAGAATGCTGAATAATTTAAACTAAAGCCAATTTCCCCTACTTTTACAGACATTTGTTTGACTTTGCTACATTGAAGTGTTATTTTTTGAAACCTCCCGCCATGTTTACTCTTCGATGATGAGTGATTCTTCCATGTTTGCTCTCTAAGTGGCAGAAGATTCACTTCTCTTGGGTGGTGGTGGTTTTTTTGTGAGTCTCACCGTGATTCCCCTTTTAAATCTTGACCGAATATCTGACATGAGATTCCCATCCTCCACTTGAGTCCCTTCGTCAATGTAGTCTGCATCTGTGCACAACTCCATTTTCTACGAATGGAGAATTAGGAGAATTAGATCCCTCTCAGATTCTTATTTCCAAACGGAGAATTCGGTCATGAGAAAGTAGGACGCAGTGGGACAGATGGTGTTGGAAAAGTTGACATTATTCTGGCAGAGATATCAAAAATGAAAGGAAAGAAATCCCTTACGTGACACAAAAGTCGCATTAGAGTCTCAATATTTTCCAGATGGTTGGACATGCTTTGGAGACCATGGTTGCTTTCTTGAACTGCCATCAAGACATCGTCCATACTGTCCCCTTCACCCATCCCAGTTGGAGCTTCAGTGTCTAAATCAAAATCACAAATGAGGGCAAGAATTGGCAAAAAAGGAGGTACATGCGTCTAAACTTGGGTATTAACTCATTCCATTTCCATTTACAAACAGTTGCCTATCAGTGAAAATATTAAAAATGGAGGGTGCACGTGTCTAAACTTAAGATTAACTAGTTCCAAGTACCAAAAAGCTTGGGATAAAAGATGTTAGCTTCCTTTAAGCTCATTTTCTGAAAAGTTGTTTATGGAATTTGGGAGAAAAGTAGATCAGCTCCTACTTCGTATGATACGATTAGGCCAAATTTGGGCCTAGCAACTGTGCACGAAAAAGTAAGTCTAGAAGGACAGTAAATTGGTAAGGGTGGAAAACCTGAGAAGATTCCGAATGAAGGCCCTTTGAATGGCTCCGAAAACTCCACTTTTCAAATTATGTTTACTGTCCTTATTTTCCCGATTTCCAAATATCATCCCAAAATATTCCATTGAAAAGGAGCTGGAAAATTGTGTAGCAAAAAGTTTAGGAAAGCAAATAAAGAGAGGCCGATGGATTGAATGCGAATGAAGGAGACACAATGGAGAAAGAAGGACCTCTTTTCAAAGAAAACTTCTTGATACAATGATCTTGGTGAAAGTCCTACTTTCCCCGTTTACCAGGGCAGCTCACGACCCCTGCTCAAAATTTCAGTATATGTTCTCCAATGTTTATAAAATTTTGAATTTTAGGGTTCCTTGGCATTATTTGGAAACGAAGAGTTAGGAGTTCTCGCCAATTTCCGAAATCACACTTTTCACACTTTTTTGGAAAAACAACAAACAAGAGAAAGTGAGGACGCGGGTAAAATGTGGATAGAAAACTTGTTCTGGTGAAAATCCTTGACTTTCCTCCTGTCTTGTTTCTCAACCGCCTCCCTCCCTACTGACATGAAATTCCCACTTGAGAAATGTAATGAAATATGAATACTTCCGCCATGCCTCTCAGGCTGCGGTGCCCCATTTTTGGAATATTGTGGGCATCCCCTATTCCTTTGACGAACATTTTCATGTCATGATCTCAGACAGAGACGCACCGTCCGTGAGATTATGTGAGAGGGTCAGCTCAGGCCCGGGCCCCGAAGGGGCCCGCAGCTGAACCT
>JAQIWD010001839.1:0-10978 GCA_034694825.1 Anurida granaria | reverse complement strand
GCGGTCGGACAAATATGAGGAGGGAACAGCGATGAAACAGCGGCAGCAACGATGTGGAGGACTCAATCAATCAGCACTACACTATCGCTGCAGCAGAGATTTCGTGAATGAAATGAACAATTTAAAACTGCCATATATATTTGACTGATGAAAACACACTTCACTTTGAAATTGGTGCTTTCTTTTTGATAAAAAAATTGTAGAAACTGAATAGAAAACCACGGCTTTTGAGTAAAAACTACTGATTTTGAGCAAACATCATTGATGATTTTGAGTAAAAACTACGAAGTTTGAGTAAAAACCACCGATTTTGAGTAAAAACAACGGATTTTAAAGAACGTATTTCCAGAGCACAAAATAATTTGGAACACAAGATTAATGTGACCCACAGGGACTAACTGGAGGTGCTCAACGTAAAACGTTGGGTTCAAACAAACATTCAGGTTTCGCTGCCGAATTAATTGGAATTTTTGATTATTAAGGATTGAGTTGAATTGAATTGAATTTATTTAATTTAACGTGTTCCTTCCACATCAGTTATAGGGCGAGCCCCAACTGTTCTAACTGCGTTGGACAACCTATCTACTACAGCCTAATTATTTAATTTAATGTGTTGGGTCGAATGTAATCGTAAGTGTAATCGTAAAAGGATGATGCTCCACCCACCTTATGCCTATGTGACCGATTTCAATCCCCAAGAAAGACCAGAGCGTCAGCTCGTTAAGCTCATCGGCCACTGCCTATTCATTTTAAAACGCAGCAAGGGTAAAAAATTGGCGACTTTTAGCACTTTTAGTCGTATAAACGTAAGCGATACATTTTTTGTTTCATGAAAATTTGATGCTACAAAATTAAATTTGTGTAAAGATTGGTTAAATTAAACGCCGGTTGTGTTAAAAATTGAATCAACAACCAAATGTAAATTCATCGACAGTTACTGTCTGTTTCAAAACGGTTGACACCACAAAACTCGAATTTGCGATAATTCGTCTTATGGACGCCTAACATACAAATTGTTGGATTTTCAAAAATTGCTATGCAAACATAATGGCGGATTGATTTTGAAAAAAATGAATTTTGCCATAAGCGTCGCACTGGAAGCAAAATGGTGAGGTGTCAACCGTTTTGAAACAGACAGTAGTTAATCGTGACGATTATTTCTTTAAGATTAGTTTTGAAATGCAAATCGGAGGTTTAAGAAGAGTCTCTGAAAATCGTTAGGATTTGTAAGATCCTTCGACTGCAGCTCAGCCTACCTTCCCAAATTGTAAACAAAACACACCTGAGTTCTTTGAAACCGTGAGTAGATGCCCTCGTTATCCCAAACCTGCACTCTGAAATCAAATCGATTGACTGATTACCGACGTGGTTGACTGATTCATACCGTCGATGATGCGCAGCTATTGGGAATAACATAAATTAAGAGTTAATTAATGCAAATAATAATAAATGGCATTAAACTATGCAATAACTTAAATGCAATAGGCTGCGAGGTCATTATAGGAGGGCGTGGTTAAGGGACTTCCTGCCATTTCCAACATTGTGAGTAAGCATCACGGGGTTTTCGTAACCTCGACAAGTTTACACCCATTGGTTCTGCTTTGACACATTTTTGATCGAGTGGCCTAAACTTTCACACCCTGGCACAAGGCTCGACTTAATCCCCTGGACCAATCAGGAATTAGCATCCCTCTTCCTTAAATTTGGTCGTGAGAAATAAAATCGAACAAGAAGTATTCCAATTTTACCTTGAAATTAATTTTTAGATTCATATACGATTCTTAACAGAAAACAGTTAGGTTTCAAGGATTTTTTTGAAAGGAAGTCAAGGAAAACGACAAACGGAATCCCCGCAAGGAAATTGCCCAGATAACAAAAAAGAAGCATCGGCGGTAGGAATCCCCTTCTAAAAGTCCCAAAATCCCAAAGATGGAATTTTGTTGAATCATTAATTTTCCCGTTTACCCCGAAATTGACAGGGCAGAGATTCCCGTTTCTTTTGAAGTTTTAGGGAGTGTTTGGAGCTTCTACGAAGTTTGAAGCCTTCAAGGGCGTTCGTGTCAATCTTCGTGTTTCGGGAGAGGATTTTCAAATTTCAATGCAACTTTTTGATTTTCTGAAAAAATTCAAATAAAATTTTTTACCTGATCATTTGAAGAGAGTAAGACGGGAATGAATCTTCCAAAAACTGAATTTAATTGTTTCTTTTTAGCTTCATTTTTTTGTAAGAAGGAACGGCGTTGAAATTCTTCATTCCAAGTCCACTTTCTACTAGCACCGTGGAATTTCCTTCCAAATCAAGGTGCGAACGGTGCTTGTCCTCGAAAAGGCACTGCTGTTTCAACACTGTGTTCTGAACCTCTCGAACACTTCCAGCCCTCATCAAAGTATAATGGAAACTGTCTCCGCTTCCGCCTCACTCCTTCCAGTGCTCAAAATTGAAATAGGATTTGAAAATCTGTAATTTCAGTTTACCCTTTTCCCATTCTATGAGCTGTCAAATCAAAAAATGAAAGTACCTTCTAGTTTGACTTGAGACACATTAACATGCTCTACCATCAGCATCAGCACAGCACTCACGACAAGTGCAGCCATTCAAAGGCTCCTTTGCTTTTGCCAAAATGCCACTTCCCTAGTTTTTGTTCTTTCAACTTGGGAAATCCCGATCTCATTTTTTGTTTTACAATCTTGAAAATCCAGTTTTTACAACCTGTCTATGGATTTTTTGATTAATTTGTCTCTTACGAGGAGATGGTTGAATTAATTTTAGAATTCGTCAAAACATTCACACAAACTTTGCAAACCGTGTCGGATTAACTGTTTGAATTTTGTCAGCTTAAGTTTATCAATTCTAACTTGTCTATAAGGCGTTCGAAATTTCAGGTCTGTTTTTCAGCGTTTCGCTTCTAGGTCCCTTTGAAGTTAAAATAAGAATTATGAGGAAGGGACGCTGTTGTTTGAAGGGTGAGACTGGGACGGACATGTCAATCCTGGAAACAGGTCATTCATCATCTCCATGTCACACGTCATGTCATGTCCCACTCTCCTTCCAGCTTCATCTCCCGACCATATGTCTCTGTCCTTCTCATCTTCTATCAAAAATAGTCTCCGGTAACGCTAAGCAGAAGCTCCCAAAAACAAAAGCAAATCATGTCAAGCGTTGTTCTAACCGAAAAGGGCATGCAAAGTTTGCAATTTGCAATTTGCAATCAGTTCAGAAATTCACATGCAAGTTTGTCACGTCCTAGTACAATTTTGGCCCTGAAAAATACCAAGGTACTGAAACGGCTTCAGGGAACGGAGGACCCTTGAGAAAGTTATGAAGAAAAGGATCTGCACCACCGCCGCCGTCGCCACCACCGTGGAAAGGGTTGAAGCTTGAAAGTAGATTGGAAAAGAAACGAGGAGCTTGTCGCTACATCTTTAACTTTTGGAATCAACAAAAATCCTTTCGTTTTACCACCAGGATGCACTTTACTTTTACTCTACGAGTGGACATTTAGTTTTTGCTTTCTCTTCATTCTGCGGAAGGACCTATCTTGAAATTGAATCTTAATTTTCATGGGAATCATTTTAAAAATGGTGAACGGCGTGGGTGTATGAACTAATTTTTGGATCTTTATTCCATTTTTAGAAATTTGGAGGAGTCTGAGAGAGCATAAAGAGAAAGTCTTATTTCCATCACCTCCCTCATTAATTCTTGGGAGAAAGTGATAATTTCCTTGAGCAGTGTCACTTTCTCTTCATCCCCATCCTGCCCTTCTTAAGCAGGGACGCGGGCGAGCCAGAGCATTTACTGTCACCGCTGCAGCGCTGCTTCGGCATAAAGTTTGAAGCCTAAGGAAGGCCCTAAAGATTCATTTTAAAGGAATGAGTTGTGGGTTTTTGATAAATTGTAAGAAAATTAAGACCCCTGAGGATTATAAATCATCATAAATGCTTTCTCCGACAGACACATTTTGTCTTTCGCTGATTCTTACCAAGTGCCACTGTGAGTTGAGTTCTGGTGGTGTTGATTTTCCATCCATCTCTTCATCTTTCCCCTCCTCCTCTTAACTTTCTTCCCTCGGAATTCCAGAGAGATAACGGATTGATTTCACTTATACCCCCAAATCCCTTCTGAGAGGATCCAAAAAAATAGAAAGTCAGAGAGAAAGTATGTGAATCCAAAGTAGGATTGATGGAAAGAAGACTTCGTAGCAAACCGACGTGGGTATAACCAAGAGGTATTAAGTGATGGAAAGTTGTAAAAACCGTCAAAATTTTTTGGTGCATTTAAAAGTATACAAAAGTTTTTGAGGTGAATTTCAGGGTGAAGGAAGGGATGGAGGTAATCGAACCAGCAGAACTTTGCGCCTCATAATAAAGTAAGATAAAATTGACCTAAAACCTTATACTGCTTATTATTAGGTCATGTTTCAGTTTTTTATGTTTTCATGTTTTCATGTTTCAGGTCATTTCGTTCAGTACAAGTAAGCAAAAGTGTTGTTTTTTGCCTGAAAATGTTAAGTTTGACCTTTAGTCTTTGACCCCAACTGGGTAACCGTTTATTTATATTCCCGAACTCGTCAAAACTGAATTCAGAGACTGAAAAATTTGCGTCGTTTTACTGAAATACTGTGTAGGGAGACAGACGGACATTGGCCAAGCCATAAAACGACTTTAGTACAAAGTGCCATAAACTCTTTATGGCCCTTGATTCTTCCCATTCTTTTCAGAATTGGTTCCTAATTTCTTCACACATAAAATTTGTAATGGGACTAGAGAGGTATGGTATGGTTATGGTAGTTGGTAGGAAGTCGTAATTGGTTCGTTAGTGTGATTTTAAGAGTGTTGATTCAGGCGGTGGGAATCGCATTGTAAAATGTTACGAGGCGAAGATAAATCGTAAAGAATAATAGAATTAGGATGTCTATTGAAACTGAGAAAAGGAAGACTTTCTACTCCTGCGTCTCCTGTCAGGATAATTTGGTGATGATGATGAGGATGACCAGCAGCAACTTACGGAGGTTCTAAAGATCCAAGGAGATTTCATCTTGATTCAGCCATAAGAATATGACCAGAGATTCCTTGATTCACTTGTGTGGAAATGAGGATGATGATGGGGAAGTAAAAGGGGTAATAATAATGCTGTCTTCTTTTTTAGTTCTTACCAATAAGCCTCCCGGATGCCGCTGCAGCCTCCCTGCCTCCTGCCGCAAGGAAGACCAAGACGCAAAATCTTTCCAACTAAGAAGCTCCCAAATCCTTTGTATCTTTTAAAAGTGCTGACTCACCCCCAGCTCACCTGAGAATGAAAAAAAAGAATAAACAACCAAGAGAATCCATACTGTTTTACTTGTTATTTCATGAATTTCATCAAGGTTTTTCAATACACCTGAAAAATAACCTTGTTTTTCTTATTCTTCCCATTATCTTTCCATGCCCTTTCTTCTTCTTCTTTGGTCTCCGTCCATACAGGAAGACAAACAATGTTGAAGGCAAGGGAAGGGGGAAGGTTATTTTTGTGGAATTGTAAGGAACACGGTGGGCACTGGGGATGGAACCACGACTCCACCGCCAATCAAATCCTCATGATGAGCTTCTAATTTGGGTGTGAAATCAGGGAATGAAGGGAAGGAACCAAGGGAAGCGTAATACAAAAGGCATCTTTGAAATTGAGTGAAGTGCCATAAAAATTTCTATTTTCACACTCCTCAGCTTAGAGTCTTTCAAAGAGGAACAAGGGATGATTCGTTTCACTTTGTGGAGAAACCCATTAGCCCAAATTCGGACACAAGACAAGACAATTTATGATCCTTTAAGTGATGACCCCTTTCTCACACTCAAGATCATAAGCGCTGGGACTGGGACCCTTCGGGTGAAATCTATAAACAGGATCAAAATTCAACAATTGTTCGAATCTCATTTTATTCAAATTATGGTTAAATTCAAATTTTGAATTGAATTTGAGCCTCATTTTAGCAATTTTTCCAGAGAAACTTGTTTTTCTCAAAAAATTTTGAATACCAAATATCTATGAGAAACTCCCTCAGTCAGTTAGTACAAACAAAATTGAAATCAAACTTGAAAACTGAGTCTGGTTTTATTAAAAAATTTTCAACTGTTCGACTGGAATTTCAGCCACATTTCACAGATTCATGAATTGGAAGCCTTTTTTTTTTTGCAAATTTTGAACCAAATGGTGATTCTAGTAAAATAATTTGAGATGAAAAGCCCCCATATTTATAAGAACTTCAAGCCCCAAATGCTATTTGCCCAAAATGCATTCAAAAGCTAAAAATTCAAAAAAAAATTCAAAAACCGGTGAAAGTCAGCTATATTGGGATGCCATTCGAAACAAACTCCAAGCAAACCCATTGCCAAACGTTAACTTTGTGTAGATTTCTGATAGTTCTATCTCATCCCTTTTTTTTTTTTTTTTAATTTCGGCCTAATTTCAATACGTTCTCTCCGATAGTTGGCGAAAGTGGAGATGCTGCTAAGTTCCCCTTATGGAGAAAGTAGAGTGAAGGTGAGTGGCAGGGAGGGAGAAAGGAAGGGAAAGTCTTCCTAGAAAATCTTCGTCCTCTCTTCCTTCCTTCTTCCCTCGTCCTGGCGTCTCTGGCAGAGTAAAATTTTCTCATAAAGTGAGAGAAATGGACAAAGATTAATCGTTCTCTGTCCCGTTGATGGCTGAATTATTCTGCTCAAGTTGTTACTTTACTCAAAGCCCTCTTCAACTCAACATTTTCCCAATCCCCACCACTCCCACCACTCCCACCCCCCACACACCCCACACACTCAAGTCTACTCTTGGAGATTTCGCAAAATAAGAACAAGGGAAACGGAGGAAAAGGCAGGAAAAAAGAAAGCTTTTCCCTTGTTCCTTTTTTTCTCACTTACTATAGTGGATTTATCCCGCTTACACTTTTTTCTTACAAGTCCGACTCCTTTCACTCTCCAAGTGTTGCATTAACACTAAGAGTACAAACATGTCCAGTCTCACTTGACTTGGTTCCTTCTTGTTTGGTCAACGCATTAAGAACTTTCACTCCCGTCAAAGTCACTCCAAGTGAAAATTCACTCCGAGTGAAATTGGAGAAGGACTTTCTCTTTTCCTTTTCAAAATTTCACGTTTCCATCAAACACATGGAATGAACCAAATTTTTTATTTTTTTTCTCATAACATTGTGCAGAGCAACGGAAAGTTGAAATCTGCATCAGCAGCGACAGACAGGCGGTGGTGAGGGAAAAGAAATCAATTTAGAAAGTTAAGATAAAAGAAACAGCGGACGGACGGACACGGAGAAAGTTCACTTGAGTGTTTTTTTCTTTCGAGCCCAAAACAAACGTCAAAATGGACAAGACATGTCGATTTTCCCAGCAGTTCCCACTCGTTCTTTTATCTTCTCCTTCCTTTCTCCCTTGGAATGAACCACTTGGACGAGTAAGAGACGATGATAGATTGTTCTCGGCCCTTCATTCTCTCATATGTCCTGTCCTTTTGACTCACTATTACGGAAGGAAGCGGGCCTGGATGGGAGAACCAATCAGAATCCTCCAAAATAAATACACAATTCATTCCCCAAAATAAAACACTTGAATTCATTTCTCCAGATTTATCCGACGCTGAAGCACTGAAGAAAGGCGCCTGAGCCACCATTAAGCTTTCAGTGCCAAAACTAACTGTGTTTTAGCAGTATTTTCTACGAAAATGCAAAATTGGTACATTGATGCTTCTGATTTGTGCCAAAATATGTAACGTCAAAATCGTCAAATCTTGCGAATTCCAGTGCCATTCAAGACTATTGTTGTAGTTTTACAAAAATCCCGCAAGCAAATGGCAGTTGCTCGAGTTCAAAAATTTCGCAAGCAAATGGCAGTTACTTGACTACAATAAACTTTTCCAAAGCATACTCAGCATTTCGCGCCCCTGAATTCCCAAAAAAAATATTCCATTTTCATTTTCATCTTCATAAAATTGGAATCAAACTTGACATTGTTTGTTTTGTTTAAAATCATTTTCGGATTCTGAACATCCTTGTTTGTGATTTGATGCAAATGGACTGACTCCTCGGAATCCCTTGTGTGGAAATAAAAATAACTCAAAGGAAAATCTGAGTTAGGAGAGATCGAAGCTCAAATTGATTCAGACAGGGCGAGAGTTTACAGATTTACGTTTCCTTTTTGAAGGAAGAACTAAAGAACTTTTATTTCAAAATTTGAACAACAATTCTCGTTTCAACTTATTTTTGGAAACGTCAAGTTCTTCACCAGACAGGGCTACAACGATTAATCACGTAGGGTTCCTGCATTTCCTGGATTGTTTTTCAAAAAAGGCCCTTAAGTCCCCATGTTCTCCTGGTTCTAAGTCCTAGGGCGTACAAAATGGAAGAAGGAGGTTTAGCTGCAATTACAAGAGGAGCAGGAGGAAGATTATGGAACTTGATTTGGGAAGATGCTTATTACGTTCCGGAGGAATGCATTGAAGCGTAGCCATCCAAAATGGTCGGACTGCCAGAGGAGGCAGGGAATGAAGAAAAGGAAATGGAATCCCCTTCGTCTCCTTGTTGAAGTTACGGAAAATCCGGGCAAGACATCCTTAGCTCCTCGGTCTGCTTGACATGTGGACGGGACTGAAGAGATTCCTGAGTAGACGTGGGGTGTGCCAATCATATTTTGGGAAAAGGACTTGAGCCTTATGAATCCAGAAGGGTAAGGAAGGGACCCACCCTCAAATCCCACTGAAAGCCACCACCACCGTCTCTCTGAATTATTCATTTTCAATATGGCCACTGAGGCTTTTCCGAAATTAAAATTGAAATTCTAGGAGATCTCACAACACGGCAGGAGGGAGGGAGCCACGGATCTTCCGATATTGGGGAGATTTGCATGTAAATTGGTTCATATCCCAGGCCCCTGTCCCTATTGACACAAGATGGATTCGCATTGTTTAATTTCTGCAAGTCATGCCCTGGGGTCAACTTCCGTTGGCTCCATTTTAATCAAAGTTACCCTGGCGCAGGTCACCGAGCTGCATTAGGGCGACATACATGAGGCCCCTGATGAATGCATTGTTGTCCCATTGTTGTCCCCTTGGTGTCCCCTTGGTATCCCCTTGGCTCTCTCCCAGGAGTTAGAGTCCTTTGACCAGGGAATTCCAGCGTTCTTTTATTTGGACCAAAAAAGAAGCTTAGCTCCGCATTCTCCGGGCATTTCAATTCCTTGGGTTGAGTGACAGATATATTGTTCGGATCTTCTACAAAATTGGACGCTTGTTTATTTGGAAGGGAGTCACCGGGAAGGCTGCCAGCGGAGCCAAGTAGATCTCCGAGTGTCGCCTGCGTTGGGCCAAGGAACAGAAGTTGGCAGAATGGGAGAGTGAGAATCCATTAATCAGCCTATCGAATAATCCATGACACATTATAAAGGAGGGATAATAGCTGGAAAGTAAGCGCCCTTAGCCGTCCATCCCCCTGCTGTGACCCCGTGTGCATAATTCCCAACTTCCAATCCTTTCGGTACTCCGCCTTTTTTCAGAACTTCCATAGGCAAGGCAAGGGAATGCTCCATTGATTTTTTGGTTGATTTTATTAAAAGGAAAAAGGAATTGGGAATTTACTGGGTGTGGAAGGGTTGGATGGAAAGATTTTCATAAGCAAACGACTGAAACGAGTCAGAGATTTCATGAGATCAGAAATGATTTGGGAATGGCAGGAATCAACAACGCCAAGATCCCCTGCTAGGAGAGCTGCTGAGTCCTAATGGAGAACCTCCCAGGAATATGGTCAGGAAAAGGTCAGGGGTCAGCAGGAATCACCCTCGGCCGCATGTGGCAGCTCACATGATCTGGGAATTGATTTGGGATTTCACTCATGCAAAAGTCTAACGGATGTTCATTACAACTTGCATTTTTGGGTCTCCGAGGGAAGTTGTCTTTTGAAACTAACTGAATAGCGTCGAAATTTTTGGTAAAATTTGTGCAAAATTGTGGAAAAAAGAAGAAAGATTCCTCCAAATTTTTTTAATGAATTATAAGAAAAGTCAAAATATGGGCGTGGTTCCACCGGTTTTGAAGGCTTGACATAAGAATTTTGGAAATGAGGTAAATTTTTGGGAATTGGGAGCTAATGCCAATTTTATGCAAAGACCCCACCCACCACCGCGGATTTAAGAATGAATTTGGAGGCGATGGCGCTGGAATCGCTGCGCGTTGGAAATCTCCCCGTGTTCCGAAATTTGTGATCTCGGTTTTGGAAAAAGAAAAGAAAAGGGAGAGAAAAAATTAAAAAGGAAAGAAGGAAGCCGTCAAGATGTGGCGAAACGACGAGAAGATTAATGTGATAAGTTTTGGATCTTGTCTCCCTTGGTCTGGGAGCAACAGAAGAAGAAGCAAAGCGATTCAGACAGACTTCCTTCCTCATCTACCCGGGTAGTGGGAACATACCCGCATCTTCTTACCAACCGGGGGCACCCACACTCCCAAACAAGGAAAGGAACCCTCATCATCATCATCCCCCAATTCCCATCTTAATGCTCTCTCCTCCATGCATCTTTCCCGAGAAGGAAAACCGAAGGAAGGCTAAAGTAAGGACTAAAAACTTAAGGAAAAAACCTAAAGAAAGGAGCCAATGAGCCAAACCCAACGTCTCCATCTTAGAATTATAAATTGCTTTATAATAGCTCCCTTCCCCTTCTTCCCAGACAAAATACCCGCATTTTTTCACCACTTTTGGGGATTCGGGGCGTAAATTCAACACATTAGAAGACGCTAACGGGTGCTAACGGGGTGGGTTGTAAGGGGAGGCGGAGAACGAAGGGGAAGAAAATGCGACATTCTTAAAGGAAAATGGAGATTTTTTAACGAAATTGAAGATTTTTTAAAGAAACTGAAGATTTTTTAAAGAAACTGAAGATTTAAAAAAAAAACTGAAGAGCTTTTAAAGAAGCTGACGATTTTTTAACGAAATTGAAGATTTTTTTTAAAGAAATTGAA
>JAQIWD010001838.1:0-10980 GCA_034694825.1 Anurida granaria | reverse complement strand
GGATCAGAGATCCCAATTCCTTGGGCAAAGATGATGATTTCCCCCTCCATGCCCGGTGGTGGTGGTGGTGTTCCATGTTCCATTTGATGCCACGAGGAGGATGCTGGGATGAATCCTAAAAAACCGCTTTGGTTCCACCACAAGAACATCCAGTCATTCACCCCTTTCTTCCACTTTGGTTCGAGATGCGTGCTTTGCCTGGACGCGGTGGAGGAGACCCAGGGGGATCTTCCTTTTGTCTTGTCTTCCAAAACAAGCGTTTTTTACCCCCAGAAATGTTGATGAAGAGAATGAATTAATACGGTAGGGAAATGGGAACAATGGTCGTAACCCCACCGTGGCCGCCGTCTCAACAAACCATTTCTTGACAGTTGCGAGTTCATCGTCCCAGTCAACTAACGTAGAGGCAGTTCGGCGTGAGGGATGGTGATGAAAAGGGAAATTCGCAAATTGGCATGCATGTGCCAATCTTTTCGCAAAACTCCTCCACCTGCTTCCCTTCCTAAAATCTCATCATCAACTTCTACAAGGATGACCTTCTCCTGGTCATTCACTTGAAAAGTCCATTCCCACCGCCCGTACTTTTCCACCATCCTTCCAGCTGCGCCAATTTTGCAGTTTTGGCAAATCAACAATGTCACCATTTTTTCCAGGTGCCGCAATTCCAGGGGACTAGGAATGTGAGGTTTGCGGGATGAATGGCGGCAACGGGATTTTGAACCCGGGCCGCAGCGGTGCGAGACGCAATTGTGACGATGGCAATTGGCCGCAGTCGCTTTTGCAACGTTCACCGGCCCGCCGGCCACAAACGATTTCGGAATGAATGAACTTGCGAAATTCACACGCGACTCTGCCCGGTGCTGACTCATCTCCTTGCATCCATCATGAAAAATTGAAAGCAGTGAAGCTTCTCCAAAATCCGGTAAATGCCCCGCGGCGGAACTGTCACCGGCACGTGTTCAACTGTGGTTGACCGGTTCCACTCCTCGGTCGTTCCAAGTTTAGAAAGGAGCTTCACTATCCTAACAATTCCGATTGAAATTCACCAATTTCTATCAAGATCGCTGGAGTGACGGTCCGTCAGGAACGGCGAATGCATAATTAATAAAAGAAGAAAACGGGACATGCTGCCTGGCTTCGTTGCCTCGTCATAGAGGGGAATAAACTGGAAATGAACGTGTGACCAGGAGGATTTTTGACCTTTACCTTCTCCCCATTTGAATCTCAATGAAATTGAATCGAAGCTCGCACCAGAATGCAGGGCCAGCCAGGGCACACGGACGGAACCTCAACCGCCTGCTAAGGATCATCTGCAGGAGACAAAAGGAACATCTGGACCCCTTCCCCCAGTCCCTACGAGGGCCATGGACCCTTTTCCTTTCTGCCTAAACATAACCGAGGGTGCAAGTCGGTGGTGGTGGTGAATCCGAAGACGGAAAACCGGGAATCCAATCGTGGATCTTCCCCCAAAAAAATGGGAGCCAAAGTACATCCCAGGCATAAGGGGCCTGGTCACCTTTCTTTAACGAACCCCATTGTGTGTCCTTACACTTTTCATGAAACAACTTGCTCCGATTCTTTGTCCAAAATTCCCGCCGTTTTTCCATGACGGATTTTTACAAGGTTAGAAATAAGCACCGCATTCCAGTTGCAGGGATACTTTCCCTTTTCCTGGGATTAAATCCCCATGGGACTCCACTTGTAATTGCAATTGGAAATTGCAAGAGGCCCGAGAATTTTTGTAAGAAACCTTGATTAGGCAACAACATTGGGATTCTTTGTGGATTGTGGAAGTGTGTGAATGTTGGGATGAATGAAATGAATGGAGGCCTCTGGTATGTAGGTTTTGGGATCATCATCATCAATTTGGATCAACAAACGACGACGACTGAGAGATTTGCGAGAGCTGAATACCCAATGCTTCAAATGGCAAGTGGGAAACCTAAGGATGGTGTAACAAGAGCCATAAGTTGTAGGAAGTCCTAAGCCTGCCAATTCCCAAGTGGAAATTGGGTCATAGGAAACATGGAATCCACGTTACGTGGATGTCGTGGTGGTCGTGGTCGTAGAATCTCAATTAGGACAGAACGAATGGGACCAATGCCAAAATCTGTAGGCCAACCCCATCATGTTCCCATACCCCCCCCCCCCCCCTGCTATTGGAGGGGCGGGGGGGATCGCGGAAGTACATTGAGCAAATTTGCACATTTGCATTCCGAATGAAGGGAAAAGTGCTCATTAAATAGTACTGCCAGGGTTTCGTACTCAAGGGAAGTTTAAAAATGGCAACATTTTGCAACATCAAGTGCAACAATTTTAATGACAACACGAAAGGTTATCACGGAGCCAAATTGCAATTACAGGACAATTACTTATCATTTATCACACACTGAATATTGTTGATTAGGACCCAACGTCGTCCAGCCACTTCAAGTACGTTGGGCTTCAAATGTCAATCAAAATCCGATTTTAGATTCCACGTGATTGGTTTTTCGGAAAACTTTTACATGTCCCCATCGGGCATGTCCCCATGTCACCATCAAGGCCAACGATTTAGCAATGATGAGAACGTGACCTCATGATGACCCCACCAATTAAAGACATTCGCTTCTTTTATTACCCACTTCCCACGACCCGCTACGCCGCCGGGATGCGTGGGAAGACGCTGATCGTCTATTTCCATCCAATCTCAGCAGCGAATTGCCGTCAGCAGGAGCTTAGTGGTGGAGGTAAATTGTCCAGGACACGCAAAAGCGTCCAGACGGAAGGAAGACGTGGGAGGTTCTGACACGTGCGTCCATGCCCGTGGACAATGACTCAACGTGTCCTAACAAAATGACATGACGTGAAATGCTTACCTTAGTAAAAGTCCAATATCTCCAGTCAGTTTAGGCTCGATCCCCTTGGGGAAATCACTTTGAACGAGATTGAATTGGTTCCTGATTTCCTGACACGGGTAGAGGGAGAATTACTTTCACCACCGAGTAGTGTTGGGATCGTTCCGGACGCGGCGTCCTCCAACCTCCACGAAGATTTCAATACTGCGAGGCGCCTTTCCGAAACCGGTGAAAAAAGGGGATGGAAGGCAAGAAAACGAGCTCGTCGTGGCTTCTTCTCTGCATTCGAGAAGTCCATGAAGTGTTCTCCCTCGTTTTGGAAGCTTGGATCCCCGAGTAGGGAAAATGAAAATTCATCGCAAACCACATGGCATCGTGATCTTGATTGCAAAATAAACCTAAGCGAAGGAATCAGAGCGATGCGATGGGTTGAATCATTGAAACGATTCCTGAAGTACAGGAAGGAATTGAACAAATTTTGAAAGAAAGAACAGTACGAACTCATAAACCGCAAACAATCTCTGTCCGTAGTTAAAATCACGCCAAAGAATCCTTAAATCATGGCTTAGAATGGGTATCAATTGCTTTTGAGTTTGGGATTTGACATTTAGTAGACTTGACCTCCAGCGAATGTAATCGGTGCACTGGAAGCGACAGTTGCAGAGAAGATGCCATAAAGTGGCGTCTTTTGGCCAAAGTTTGGTGATTCATCACGCCATCTTGTGATTTTCTTTTGCAATATCACTCCATCAGATTTTGTTAGAAGAAGGTTGCGGAGATGGGCATCGGTAAACAGTATTACAAAATATTTAATTTTTTTAATACCCTGGCATGTTTTGGATGGACTGATTAATTACAAATCTGAACTAGTGTTAATTTGTTTAAATTTTGGAAATTTGGATAAAGTAATGGGGGTATTATTTTATTGCCCAATTCTGCAGGCGGAAATCCCACAGCTGTGTACTCGAGTATCTCCATGCATTATCAATTTGTGCGCAAATGTCACAATGAGGCGCGGTCAGACTATAAATAAAACCGAGCCAGAAATTAAATTATTCGCAATTTGGTTTGGGATTCATAAGTCTTTGTTCCGTCATGAAGGGCCAACCCAGTTTTTTAATTTGTTTTTTTAAAAGGTCAAGTTCGGCTTGATTTATTTTCTTGAACTTCTCGTGTTTAATATGCCTTGCCTGATTTGTTTTAACCTTTTTTTTAAACTTCTCGCTTGGCCTTTTCTTTTAAATTTTTTTTAGTGGGATATGCATGACTTTTTCTTTAATTTTTTTTGTATTTAAACGCGTATGATTAAAAAAAAATTGGTTTGAAAACCTTCGTTCTTTTCCCGTTTTTTTTGAAACCTTTGTTTTTGCGTTAAAAAAATTCCCAACGGTTGCCTTTTCCATTTTGATTTGCTTAAACGTTTGGATTGGCAATACAAAATGCTAGAACGTTTGGCTTGGGTATTTTGAATTTTTTTAAACCGTTTAGAATTCTAAAAAAACACTTGGATCGTTTTAAGGAAATAGTTGGAACAGTTTAATTTGTTTTATTTTGGCGCGGGTAAATTTACAAAATATTGGGAGCGGTAAACATGGACTTGATGATTCCCCTTTTCCTGTCATCTGTGGTTGTACTATCAAAGAAGTTTTGAAAGAACCTTAATATTTAATTAGTTGACCTTTTCCAACTTTGTCGCTTAATTGCAACTCAATAATCATTAATCATTATATTGATTTTTTGGAAAAGGAAGCACATTAGCATACGACTTCGAACAGTCAGTATTACCCACATTCCATCCTAAGTTGTTTATTCTAACCCTTACGACTTACTACGTTGTTCATAAATTCTCCGCTTCAAATTGACAGAAGGCAATTTTACTGATTGATTCTACACCAATCAGGTTCTTCGGATCTTGAATTGTTTGTAAGTCTTTTTCATCATTGGGTACTTTAATTGGTATTTTAAATGTGTAATTCCTTACCTTACTTTTCAACAGATTCCGTATTGACTTTTTGCCCGACAGGATGAACGTTACGCCGTCATTTAATTTCAAAATTGTATTGTTAGGCGAGGGCTGCGTGGGAAAAACGTCAGTCGTGCTGCGCTACGTTGAGGACAAGTTCAATGACAAGCACATTTCGACGCTACAGGTACGAACCACAGTACAGGACCACAGTCGTTCATTCAGTTTTTGGCGAAAATCTCCATTAACTTAATTTTATGCTCCTGCAGGCTTCCTTTCTACAAAAGAAGATCAACCTATCTGGTAGAAGGATCCACCTTGCCATTTGGTAATCCCCGCATGCATTCCACTTCTTGATGAAAACAAGAATTGAAATGAGGTTAAAACTAACTAATTGATGACTATAATTCTAGGGATACGGCTGGACAGGAGAGGTTTCATGCACTTGGACCAATTTATTATCGAGATGCAAATGGAGCAATACTAGTTTACGACATCACGGATCAAGACTCCTTTCTTAAAGTTCGATTACTCATCCTATCTCTCATCTTTTCGAGACATACTCAAGGAAGATTCCATTTCTAATCATGACCCCCATTCTCTTTGTTTTTGAATAACTAGGTCAAGAATTGGGTAAAGGAGTTGAAGAAGATGCTTGGGAATGATATCTGCCTGACGATAGCTGGAAACAAGACTGATTTAGATAAGGAAAGGACTGTGAATGCTGAGGAGGCAGAAACGTGAGTCGTCCTCTGCCCGTCATTTGTGAACAACAGCTGACTGGGCGTAACTTTGTCTTAGGTATTCATCAATGGTAGGAGCCCAGCATTTCCTGACCTCGGCCAAGAACAACACAAACATTGAAGAACTCTTTCTGGATCTTAGCGAAAGAATGGTAAAGATTTCTGAAGGGATTGAAAAGAAATCACCACCACGGCGGAACGTTGTGGTTGTAGAAGACGAACCGGCACCAGTCAAGACGGGATGTTGTGGATAAGTTCAAATATTTCTGCCACTCCCCTGACCTTTTAATTCCTTCGTGACTATTCCTAACTGGGTAACTACATTAGGAAGACTAGAACCTTAGACCACAATCAATCAACCATCACTACTACTACCGTACACCCTAATCCTAATCCCCATCCTAACGTTTGCATTTCGATGAAGCTTTTAATCCTGGTTGTTTGTGCATGAAGTCCGCGGCGGCGGAAGAATTCCGGTCGTACCTGTTTTACAAAACTAAAAGTATCATGGATGCCATTTTGGAGCTCTTTCTTCTGCGTATGCGCACTACTTTTAGCGTTTAGAATTCCAATTTAAAATTTAATTAAGACGGAATCCTGTCTAGTCTCAAATGATGAGTTAAGAATTAAGAATGTTATGCCGAAATCTTGTGACTAATTTAATTAATTGTTGTCAACTGTAACGGAGTTAATCATCAATACCAGTGTTCAATTAACAATTAGTTCTGTGTCCATAAGATTGAAAATCTACTTGTAACAAGTATAGTCTCAATTAAAGAACGAATGGGAACATAAAGTAAAGGTCAGGGGTCACTGATTCATGATTCAACACGAAAACAAGAAATTCTTGATTCCTTGCAAAGTGGCGGGTTTCCACTTTTTTGAATTTGAATTTTATTTACATTGCTGCTGCGGTTTACTGCTCGTTTTGTGCTGTTTTTTGATTAATCTTAAGTTTAATAAAAGCCAATTAATTGATGCTACCAATGACCTTTTAAGAGAAGTTGGCGCTATAACAAACAGTAACGTTGTGCCGATCGATCAAGTTCAGTTCAAATCAATCTGTCATTCAATGTGAAGTTTACGTTGCAGATTACGCCGCGCCGATATGTTTTAGTTTGATTAAGCTTTGTTTTAATCGTAGGAAGTAGGATAGATATGGAGGCACAAGGACGTGGTTCGGGGTCGGGCCTTCGATTTATGAAACCGGATGACGAAGTTGAGCTAAACAGGTTAGAACTTGTAGGATGACATGCAACTTCACTTCTGTTTCTGGGAGGTTATTCCAATAGATTTGTAATCAAACGGTTTTTAGTTGGGAGGAGGACAAGGCTGACATCAATCCAATCAGTGGAACTACATTTGTTTACAATCCATACGTGTCAATATCTCTGGATCGACAGCGTCAGCGATTACCCATTTATAAGAGTCGGGATCATATTTTATACCTACTGGAAAAATTCCAAACACTCGTCTTGGTCGGTGAGACTGGATCAGGGAAATCTACTCAAGTGCCACAGGTGAGATTGTTGATAAACCTTTGTGACTTAAGTACAGAGTTAAGTTAAGAATAATGAATTCTTGATTTATAATTCCAGTATTTGTTGGAAGCGGGTTGGACGGATGATGGGAAGCTCATTGGGATTACACAACCTCGTCGTGTGGCTACAACGTCACTGGCGTCGAGGGTAGCAGATGAAAGGGGATCACTGCTTGGACAGGAAGTGGGCTACTCCATTCGCTTTGACGAAAAGTTTAATCCAAATTCTACGCGAATCAAGGTCAGCTGCAGTAATTTGAATATGGCGAAAGTGATTCTCCTTTCATGGCAAGGGCAATTTGTAACAATTTATAACCTTACAGTACATGACGGAGGGACTTTTGATACGAGAGATGATGAGCGATCCCCTTTTACGACAGTATACGGTACTGATTCTGGATGAAGTTCATGAAAGGACGCTCAATTCCGATATTCTCATGGGTCTCCTTCGGAAAATCCTCAAGGTGAGTCCTCGTTGGTAAACTCATTCTAACGTCTGGAAGACTAATTGACCCTGAATTACTAACTGGGAATGTTAATTTTCTTCACAGAAGCGCCGGGAGCTAAAGTTGATTGTCTCATCTGCAACGGTGGATGCTGAAGAGTTACAACGGTTCTTCAACTTGAGGGAAAAGGGATCAAAGGCTGACACTGCGGTGGCACTGAGCATTAGTGGAAGGTTATACCCAGTTGAAGTTTTCTACTCGAGCGACCCAGTTCCAGATTATGTCCAAGAGTCTGTAAACACTGTCATCAAAATCCATGAGAATGAGGATGATGGTGACGTCCTTGTCTTTCTCACGGGGCAAGATGAAGTGGATCGGGCTGTGACCTTACTCAACCAACATGCGCAGGAATACTCTGGAAAGAAAAATAACAGATGTAAGTACAACTATATTCCAGGCAACAACTGAGCTTTCTTTAAAGAATTCTTATTCCGTTCTCCACTTGCAGTGCCCGAATTGTATCCGTTACCAATTTATGGCTCCCTCCCACCTCGTGACCAATTGAAAGTCTTTCAACGAACGCCTGAGGGGAAACGCAAAGTGGTGGTGGCTACAAATATTGCGGAAACTTCTATCACCATCCTTGGCATCGTTTACGGTAAACCACGGAACCTGTATGAAATTCCAGTAATTGCAGAAGTATGAATTTGTTCCTTAATTGATTGTAGTGGTGGACTGTGGATTTGTCAAAATGAAATGGTACAACCCAGGGACGCTGACGGATTCCCTCGTTGTCCTACCGATCTCAAAAGCTTCTGCGGAACAACGAGCTGGACGCGCTGGAAGAACAAAGCCAGGAAAAGTTTTCAGGTGAGTGGCCCGGCAAATTGACGTTGGTCTTACCTTGGATTCTGACGTTTGATGAACCTAAAATTTCTTTTGTTGTAAATTAGATTGTACCAGGAATCCGAATATGAGAAACTTCCCTCCTCACCTGTTCCAGAGATTCAGAGGAGTGACCTCGCCCTTGTGATTCTGAACATGAAGGTTTTAGGAATAGACAACATTGTCCGATTCCGTTTCCCAGCATCTCCCCCTGCCAAGCATCTTGTCTCGGGCGTGGAACTCCTTTATGCTTTGGGTGCATTGGATCCTCGAGGGAATTTGAGTTCTCCTATTGGGGAGCAAATGGCGGAATTTCCTCTGAGTCCATGTTTGTCAAAGATGCTTCTTTCTTCAGCTGACTTTGGATGCTCGGAAGAGATTACGACGATCATTGGGATGCTGGAAGTGGAAAACGTTTTCCAGACCCCATGGGGCAAGGCAGGACTCAAGGCTCGAGTGATGAAGCGACTCTTTGAAGTGGGGGAAGGAGATCTCATTACCCTCCTTAATGTCCATACTGCCTTTGTCAAGAATGGATCCAGCAAACAATTTTGTGGACAAAACTTTCTCCATTACAAACGAATCAAGCGAGCCATTCAACTAAAGAACCAAATGATGAAAATGCTCGGGCGATTTAAAATCCCAATAATCTCTGCCAACGGTAAGAACTGGGGAGCAAGGACAACAATTAGAATCAACTAATTAAAATCTAATGTAACAATTTTACAGGTGATTTGGATATGGTACTCCGATGCATCACTGCTGGACTCTTTCCAAATGCAGTTTATCTCCATCATTCCGGAATCCATCGGACTGTCCGTGGTGACCTTCCAGTCTACGTTCACCCTTCATCTGTCCTCTACACACTCCCACAACCACAATGGTAACTTTCAATGGCTCAACTTTCCATCCGTTTAAATAAACTCCTCCAAATGTATTTTGATTCCACAGGGTACTCTTTACGGAAATCATCCATACGACCAAAGTATTCATGCGGGAACTCACAGTCGTCAAGCCAGAATGGCTCGAAGAATTGGCACCACAATTTTATAGGAAAGCAACGGAACGATTCTACTCTTGAGGTTTGACATCAACAGGTTTTCGGCTGGATGTACGTTGGATAGGTTAAGAAATAGAGTGATAATTATTGGAGGTTATTGCATGATTATGTTAATTTGAATAAACTGTCACGAGAGCAATGACTAGTTGACAGAAGCTCCATGCATGACTCCGAAAGGATGCTGCTTACCTTCCTTCGTCTCCTTATCTCCTGTAATTCCAAATCAATGGACGTTTGTTGACCTTTGTTGGAGTTAATCCCCTCACCTTCCTCATTCCTAATTGAATTAATTTCTATTTGTCTTTGCGGATTCTTTTCCTT
Organism: Anurida granaria; assembly: GCA_034694825.1. Classification (NCBI taxonomy): domain Eukaryota; kingdom Metazoa; phylum Arthropoda; class Collembola; order Poduromorpha; family Neanuridae; genus Anurida; species Anurida granaria. The sequence goes on along the minus strand of JAQIWD010001838.1, from coordinate 1,185 downwards.
CTCTCCAGTCCCAATTTCAAATTTTAGAGTTCTAGGGAGTACCCAGAGAAGCGTCGCTTCGTCTTCCCTGAGGAAGGTCGAGACTTGAACTCGCAGACAGAAATCAGAAGCCCAGGACGAAGGAAGGTAGGGAGATAGACTGGATTTCCAAAGGCCAATTATTTCAATTGGATTCTGACGAGGGGACTTGGTCAAAGGTCAACATTGTGAAATAAGGTGAGGCTACTCTGTTTGGACTTAATTCCTAATGTGTAAACTCAGAAGACCCACGAATGTGATCAATGTGGGAAGAAATTCAAAACAAAATTGGATTTGAAGCGTCATTCTTTGGTACATTCTCAGGAGAAGCCTTTCCAATGTACAGAATGTCCAAAGGCTTTCAAAAGGAAGTCGGAACTGTCGACACACATGGCTCAGCATACGGGTCACAAGCCCCTCGAATGTCCACGCTGCTACAAGACCTTCATCCAGAAATGTCATCTAACCGCTCACTTTCGAGGTCACACGCAGAAAGGACTCAAGAAATGTCACCAATGCTACAACAAATTTAAAACAAGTGGAGAATTGAAGTCTCATCTTATTACCCACACCAAGGAAAGTAAATTCGTGTGCATCTTCTGCAATTACGCTGCAACATCACCAACCCAGTTGGATCGTCATCTTCTGACCCACACAAAAGAGAAGCCACACGTTTGCACAGAATGTCAAAAGTCATTTACACAAGAGGGTAACCTTAAGATTCATCTGAGGATTCATGCCAACTACCGACAGTTTCAATGCAACTTCTGCGACTATTCAGCCGTATTGAAGGCGCATCTTGAAGTGCACATACGCCAACACACGAATGAGCGTCCATTCAATTGCCAACTTTGCCCAAGGACATTCAAGGCACAGAATCTCCTGAGTTACCACATTCGAACTCACAGGATGGAGAGACCATTTGGGTGCAAAGTTTGTGGGAAGGAATTCATCTCATCCTCCAATTTGAAGAAACATGAGAAGATCCATGAAGGGAAGAAAGAATTCAAATGCGAAGACTGTGCAGTGGAATTCAGACAAAAACATCTTCTCACTGCTCATGCGCGCATCCACTATCTGTGACTTTTGCCAAACTACATTCAGAAAAAGAAGTACTTTGAACTGTCACCTCCTGATTCATTTCAATGAGAAAGGGTGGAAGTGTGA
>JAQIWD010001837.1:0-10981 GCA_034694825.1 Anurida granaria | reverse complement strand
AGCTTTGAACGATTATCCAAAAAGTTTGGAAAAGGACCACGCCCAAACTTTTGGATCAAATCGTTCCACCGCCAGGAAGTAAGAGCGCCTGCGCATCAGCGATCCCCTTGAAAATGTTGAAGTGCCCTAACGTTTATGTTTTGAAAAAGTTGAAGACGAAGTCACCGTTGGGAAATTCTACGCCACTTTCCTGATCCAAGACTACTTCCGACGGTTCAAGAAACGGAAGCAGCGACTAAAAGTGCAAGGCGACAAGGAAGCTTTGCGTACAGTCACACTCCAAGCCGGACTTCGAACTCTCCAGGACGCAGGCCCAGAACTCAACCGAACCATTTCAGGGAATTTGGAAGAGATGGCCAACGCTGAGCTCGATCCGGAACCGATGCACAGGGTGAGACCCTTCGGTTTGACCCAAGTGACCTCCCCAAGATTATTCCAAGGTGAGACAGTTACTATACCCATCCAATGCCTCTCTTTTCAGAGGAACCACTCCCTCTTTGGCAGCATGTGGTCGCCAATGCGACGCCGGGGCGGTCCATTTTGTAAAGCGGCCGGAAAAGGTGTAATTACGACCGTTGAGAGCGACCACGTCTCTCCCTCGCCAACATTCCTCAATGAAGGGTAAGCTTGGGAAGGAAATATTCAGATCTACGCATGCGTCCCATTAACTGATTCCAATCGTTCCAGAGCTAAGAGTGACGAGGATGGAGATGATATCCCGATGCGACCGATCCGGATCCCTGTCGATGCTCCAACAATTCCTAGCCGTGACCTTGTACTGACCTAGTAATTCTGAATACTCCTAAAATAATCCCCTTAATTACTACCACACTCCTTAGTTAATTTCACATCCTGCCATTTTGTTTTGCTTATTATTCTCCCCCATCCTTTAGGAGAGACGGCTATCCCATCCTGATTCTCACCTCGGGTAAGTCACACCAAAGTCAACCTTAGAAAGTCAAAAGTCAAGGTCTTGTCAATTTTAGATCTGAGCTCCCACTCTGCCTTCCTCCATTCCTACTAACAATTCCAACCGAAGCTCCCGACACGCTACGACCTACTAACACGCTCGTCAGTAGAGTTACGTTGTCCCAATCCCAGAGTGCGCATGAGCTTGGAGTCAACAACCGAGGTCTGCCGAACTGACCCGAACTAACTGACTCGGGGGGCGTAGAGGTACGGAAGGGAGGAATGCTAACTCTAAGTTTCTCCTTCTTCCAGTGACCCAGGGGAGTCTGTTCAACGGGCTCCAAAAGATCCAGGCACAGGACAAGACACTTTCATTGCCAGAGGTCATTGGCTCCGCAGATAGTCTTGTCGCCAGGGTAAGTTCAGCCAGGGATCCAGCGACAAGGGGCTGATTTGACGCGTTTCTAACTTTGATATCAATTTTCCAGGTCCTGGCACAGCAAGGATTGGGCAAGTACTCTCAAGCTGCGGAATTTGTGAGGTATATACTGCCAAGGAGCTTCAGGAAGCCCTCCTTGACATGACCAGGGAAGAAATGGACCAAGCCGCCCATCGCCTCCTTTTGAAAGAAAAAGATGGTGCCCATCTCTCATTTCGCTTTGACCACGGGGATGCGATGACTTTGACTAAATTCAGCATCCACTTGTTGCAATTTGTCAATTTTTCTTACTTAACTTTGGGATAATGGGAATACTGGCCTTACTATTTGTATTTGTTAAAGGAATCAACACTTCTTTTGAATTCCGGAAATCAGAGTAAATTCATATTTGTGGCCATTTACTGAATGAAGTTTAATTCATAATTGACCTTTGACCCGAGTTGAATTTTTCATTCCTATTGTCATCACTTTTCTGAGCGCAGCGATATCCAGTTTGAGACTCTGAACAGCTGGAGCGGGAAGCTTCATCATATTTTTTTTCTTCTGAAAACAAAACAATCAAATCAATCAAATAAATTCAGTTTGTTTGTTTTCTTTTGTCGAATCTGGAAAAAAACTTGATTGATGAGTTCAGCATCAATCAGGGAATCTCAACAATTTTTGGGTCACCGGCATGAATTTCCATTTTTGAGGATGAAATAGTTGGTCTGGGAAGCGATATCCGTTGTTAATGATACCTTCGACGAGGTAGTATTTGGAAGATTAATCATCAAATCAATCGACTCAAAATGAACAAGTATGGGGGTGAGAATTACTCATTTGAGTACCGTGAGCTACAGGTAAGGACTTTATAGTTTTTCCGTAATTCCAATTCCAGACTAAATATGAATATGATCAATGATTTTCAATTTTTTTTTAGGCAACTACGATGTCAGTCGACAGGATTAGGATTGGATTTTACGCTTTGCTCGCTGGGTAAGAACCACGCAAAAGCTGCAACGTAAACACCATGTACGAAGTTAATAATTTAAGATCAATCTCTCTACTTTTCAGGCGAAAGTACTTGGCTATCGCAAATTTGGAACAGAATGTAGTAGGGCACATTTAAGTTAGGATTCCGTACGGTGGCAAGTACGAGATTTCCAATACTCAATGGTCGCACATGACAAATTCAATCTTTGGAGTTGCTGTAAGTAAGCTATAAATAAATCAAGTCATCTGGCGGCTTCCTGCAAACAGCTGATTTAACATGAAACCTTGCCAATTTCCAGACTAGCCAGAGATGCAATATTTTTGAGTTTACAGACGGGGCTGAGCTTAAAAGGATGTACCAACTAAAGGCTCATGCGAGTCATAACTGATTTGGATTGGTCCACAATTTCTGCTAATCTACTGGCCACTTCTTCCTATGGGATTTGAGGTACGCAATCCCCCCTGTTAAACATGTCCATGACAAGTAATTTACTCACTGCGTCTGGTGAGGTGTCCCCGTGATCCTTCCTGTGAGAGCTCAAGTTTCTCTATCAGGTAATTTACGCATCACATCCGCTGAATTGTGAAATTCTAATTGCATGCATACATATTTTTGAATAGCTCTTTATGGGGCCTCACATGTGACGTGGAATAAATGGAAATCTGATTGCCATGCATCCTGTGACGGTAGTCATGTCAAGATTTGGGATATCCACTTCTCCGACAGAGTACATTGCCGCTCATGTATCCAAAATTAACGGTAAAATAATCCGAACTAATTAATTTCTGGGCTTAATGTAACCAGAGTGGAATTTCAGGCCTGGAATGGGTGGCTAACGATATTGTGATCACAGCTGCTCAAGACTTCAGTCGACTTGCTGCCTCAAATCACGGAAAAATCAAATTAAGTCTTACTCTCACTACGCCAATCTGGAGAGCACGTCCCACAGTACGATAAACAATTCGCATTATTCAGAGTTAGCATACTAAAATTAACTTAAGGTTTTAATTTTAACGACTAGCCATTCAGGAGAGGAATTGTGACCCAATGTCATCCTGCGACGGGACTCTAACAACCTCTCACTTTGGAATTGGCAAAGCTTTACTAGTCGAATTTATACTTTCCAAGGACATGACATTATTGAATTTGGCTGGGAAAAGTCAAGTTTGTGTGGTTTGGTTACATGGTCTCGTGATCAAACTCTCCGTCTATGGTCCCTTCCACGGGAAGTAATCGAGGTCAGTTTGCTCAAGTTATGAAAAATTTTGGAATTTCAAGTTACGTAATGACTGTTATTTTAATCAAGTACTATTTCCACATTAGCTCTGTGGCGAAGACATTCAACCTCCGAACAGCAAACAAATCTTTCTACCCACTCCAGTGCCAGAAGAGGTTTTAACGGCACCCGAACCGAGCACTGATCAACAACCATTATCCAGCAATTGGCTCAGTGCCACCGGGAATGGGAAACCTTCACCAAAAAGGAATTTTCACTGGACCGGAAACCTCGATCGGCTTCCCACATTCCACCTCGGGATGATTTGCTCAAAGAGGAATTCGACAGCGTCGCTGAGAATATTCTGGACAACATTCATTTTGAGCAAGTATGTTAAAGTGGGTTCAATGACAGTCAGCACGCATATGCCATTATGTTTAAATTGGGATTGATTTCTGATTCCCAGGTGGATGTGGAGCGGGGTATGCTGCGGTTTGGTTGGAAAGCAGATCCAAGGACTCGATCAGTATCCATTGTTATTTCAGTTTCATTTCCAATTAATTATCCATCTTTCTTGCCTACTTTCTCAATCATGAGTGGAGGGACTGATGTTGACAAAAATAAATTAATGAAGGTAAGGCATCACTCAAGGGGTCCAATCACTTAAGGCTTTTCTTACCCGTGCTATTCTCTTTTCTCCAGAATTTGAAACAAGTTGCCCAGAGTTGCTTGAGGAAGCATGAACCTTGTCTCAGTTCCTGCATAAATGCCTTTTCGGATTTTATAAAACAAGTGAAGGTACGCATGCACATTCTCTTATCGCCCAAGGCGCTTCATTCATAATCCACAAAATGAATCATGAATGAAGATGTTTATCCAATTACTAGATTTTGGAGGAGCCCACAAATGCTTACCCATAGAAATACATGTTGGCTTGTCGCTTAAGGATAGAAGCACAACCGAATAAAATATAAATAAAATGTATTTCTATGTGCTTACCTGTTTCCATCCCGCGGGGCTTCAAATAATCAAAGGGCATTCATACCCTTCCCACGGACTTGGTGCTCGATTCTGTTCTGTTGGTACTTGGAGATTGCCATGATTATGGTAACATGTTGAAGAATTGAACTGAATGTGACTTGTTTCCAGGCGGGTTGCTTTGTTTCGGGCGTCCCGCTTACTTGAAGCGAGTTAAATCTAACTGTGATGCTGGAGCACCGCGCTCTTTGTCTGCACTTGGTCCATATCTCATGCAACTGACTGAGGAAAGTTCAATGTCCACCCCCTGTAAGCAAGTAACCAACAAAGATTGGAGAATATTTGAAATCGTTGTAAATTGAATTGGTCACCATTTTCCATAGCCTGCACAAGTCAAGGCGTAAGGTGGAGAAAAAGAGAGCTGGCGTGGTGACACTCTTTGACGTAACGCCGCTCCTTTCCCTGACCAAGGAACTAGCGACTGATTACAAGCACGCCTCTACGTCGTGCACTAGGAAGGCTATTTACAGCGAAGATGCCCAAATAGCCAAGAGTCATAATGAGTTGGGCGTTTCTCATATTTGGGCCATTTGCTCTGAGATATCCGACTACACCTGCAGTTACAATCACTCTGACCCCACCAAGTTGAACCCAATCGGAGAGGAGAAACCAGGAGGGGGTGGTTCCGTGAAGCTCATGTAGATGTCATCAGATGACGAGGACTTGAACTGGTTCTTCTATCACCCCTTTGGAAGTGAACTGATCATGTAAAGCAAACTTTACGTTCATATTCAAACATGATTTGATTTCAAGCTTGGTTAATTAATACCATTTTGTGATATTTCTCAGAATAACACATTATGCAAAATATGGAGATGTTCAAACGGCTGCTGCCATAGCTTCTTCTCAGTATACAATTTCGGTCTCGGATCAGGCTGCAGGCCTCTGTCAACATGGATTCCAGCCGGCTCAAATCTCTCGCCGGAGCAGCACCCAGGAGTTGAACAGTTGGCAGAGTCTGAGTCGCTCTGCTCATGCCCACTCACAACCTTGGAGCATTGCCATTGGTGGACCAGCACAGCCGAGACCGGTGAGTCGCGGCGGAAAAGTGAGTGAAAGCGTAACCAATGAGAATTTAGGATTTCTGCGACGAACAAACGCCCCCGAGGCATTCGTGCACCATCAATTGGTGGTGGTTAATAATCTTGGTCTAATTAATTGTTCCTTGTCGGACTTGTTTTTCTCGACAGCGACTTCTCGTGCCTAAGTTGTAGACCAAGGTACAGAATTTATTAGGAACAAAAAAGGCTTTTGCATGAGCGCAGCGCTTCTTTATACGTTTCTTCTTTTCCATGTTTCATTCACTCCGTTACTCCTTAGCCAGATAAGTTGACTTGACTTGGAGTTTAGTTAGATGGGGTTAAATTAAATCTTCTTCCTCGGGCTAATCCTAGGGTGCTGCTTGAAATCTGCTTATTTTGGCAATCCGAACCGAGCGTCCTAAAAACTACTCTAGATTGACTCAATTTCTGATCATCACACTCCCTCGTGGAGTATCGCTGCTACGTCTTTTAGTTTGTAATCCTTCACTTAAGTTAGAATCTCAGTCTTTCAGTTCTTTTGGTTTTGTTTGGTGAGACTTGAGATGGAAATACTAATTGATATGATTACGTTCTCAGGTCATGGGATCTCAGCACCATACCGTTCATGGTTCAGACACAAATGCAATCCACGGAGTTACCATCAACCCACTCTCGGACAATCTCTTTCGACAATACAGATCCAATTCCTGGTCAGACTCATTGGACGATGGGAAACTGATGAGCAACAACTGCCGAGTACTTGACGTGGTGGCTTCCGATGATTTCGATGGAAATGGGGGCTACTTGGGCAGAGAGACTTTGACTGTATCGAAAATCCCATTTCGTGGAGTCATCTTGGATCCCAACATGAGCAGTAAGATTCAATCCCATTCTCATGTACTCGATTCCAGAGACTTGTCCACTCATGAGTAATTTGGTTTTCCAGGAGTCTATGATGGCTACAAGAAGTCGTATGCAGAAATCTTGTATCGATGGGGACTACTGCAACAGCGTGAAGAGGTAAGAACCTTGGCCTCAAAATCTGACAATAGAAGTTCACTGATTGATTCCTGGGTCATTTAGGTTCTGAAATGTTTGACTGAGCAGACTGAAGAGGTGAATTTTCTCCTCCCATCAAGAGTAGACTATGTAATTACCTGTCAATTTTGTAACCAAACCGTGAGAGGACCTCATTGCTTGACGTGTAAACGGATCACTTCAATTTACTCAATTTGCCACATGCCTGCAAAGGTAAGCCTATTCTTCACTAGAAGATTAATATTTACTCAGAAAATAACATTATAATGGTATGTCGTCATTTTTTGGTTACAGGACTTTATGCATTTTGTGTCGCCTGTGGTCATGGGGGTCACACAATCCATATGTCTCAATGGTTCAACGGTACGCGCCAAATGTGTCCAACCGGGTGTGGCTGTAAGTGCGTTGTAGAGAATAATGGCATGTTAAATTGAATGCGCATGCGCTGGAATCACTAAAACGCAAAGCCAAGTTCCACTAGTTAGTTGTTAGATTTTCACCTCCTAAATGGTTAGTACTAGAATATTCCTTGGCTTCTAGTTATTTTATTAAAACAAGCTCCTACTCTTAGAAATGGTAATTGGGCACCCTTGTGGAAGGCCATGATACATGTTTTAGGCACCAGAGGAAATCGTTATAGTTTAAGGTTCATTTCGTATTGTGCTGTTCTTAAATTGTGGGTGGGGGGGGAGCCCTTAAAAGGGCCGTTGGTTTGCAGAGAAAATTTTATTGACTGAGACCTACGCGTCAAGGGTTATGGTGGTACTGAACAATCGTACCACATTTTGCAATTCCAGCAACGCCTCAGACGTCACTTTTGTCAGCTACCGGAGGATACTGATGGTGGTCCCGTTGACTGTATGTTTTTGGGAGGTCATCACAGCCAATTGATGTGGATGGAGATAGTTCTCTCAGAAACAACTTCACTATTAGCACATCGATGGGGTGGTTGGGGGTCGGGGTTTTTTGGTGGGGTCAAGTTTTTCCTTGACCTTTTTGCTAATTACTTGTCTCGGAATTCTCTACTGACCTTTCGGTGCACGTGTACTAAAGGTCTTTCACGTCTCACCGAAACTTATTTTTTTGCAATTCTTATACGATTTGGAAGCGTTTTAAACAATTCTTCCACTGTTATCACTGGACCCCATCCTCTCGGTTTGGATTTTCTGTAGCGGGAGTTTGTTTTCAAGCGCGAAAAACTCATAAGCTGATTGATTATTGATTTTTTCTTTTTCAGCGAACTTTACCGTACAATTTGTCAATTGATTGATTCCAATTTTGTGAACTAATCCAATAAGGTTAATAATAACTAATAAGGCCCATAGAAGATTTACTAATTTCAGACGTTCACGAGATCCAGTCGTAAGTTTTGTTTAATTTTCAAATTAGGTACTAATCGATTGTTAAAAACTACTGAATGAATACCAAGTTGTACTGTGAAGTTAAAATTGGAATTTGTTAATTCCAGCCCAACGTTGACAGGGAAGAAACTGGAATAATTCCAGTATTATTCAAATCGGACAAGTAAGAGCAAGCACCGTGCAGGAAGCTCAGGAGGACACGGTGTGACCAACTGACATTCCAACCTAACAACCCGGCCGGTGAAAATGGAATCATAAGAAAGTGATAATTGATCGCAACGACAGGTAAGTATGCATTTTTCGTCTTGTAACCAGAAATTAAGTTTATGACTATGAAATTTATTCCGGTCAGAAGCCCCGTCTGTTCTTCATCATTCACAAGGTGTTCAAAGCTCGACAAAATTGCTGTGATTACAATGGCGGATGACGTGTGGGGTGATGAGTGATGAAGAGGAAGGAGAGACTCTTTGCCCATATTCAGGAGACGGACTACTACAAGGAAGTCACACATTCAATTTCCCAGAATTTCAACGATGATGGGGCACTCGCAATGGACAATTCCGAAACGGATGAACTGGCTACTCTCCTTATGAATCATCAGAATACCACAGAGCTGCGAGGAGAGGTCAGTACTTTAAAGCGACACCTGGACGAAGCGGTTGGTCTCAATACGGAATTGAAGAATAAAAACTATGAATTACAAGGAGAGGCAGGTACGCTGCGACGGAGATTGGATCAACAGAATTCGGCCAAACAACAACTCATATTGCAAAGGTAAGGACACCACATGGGATGGTTTTTTACGTATGGTTCTTTTGGTACGATGCTCTTCTACGAATTCAACTTTTCCTTTTGTGTCCAGGATGCAGACAATGCAAACTGCAAAGCAGCAGGAATCCGAAGAAAGGAAGCAGTTACAGTTGGAAATCGATGCACTCAAATCCCAACTACGTCTCACCCAGGTTGACGTCCAAGGCCTGGAAGAAAAGAATCGGCGTTTTACAAAACACCAGAGTTTTGGACCGGGCAACACTAGCGTGAGTAATCCTGCGCTGAGTACAACTACTGCACCATCACCATCACAGAAGTTTCAAGCGACCCATGGTGTCTCACCCCCTTTGTTGCTTCAAACGTCCAGCGCAAGCCAGTCCACATTCAAACTGGGAAAACTGAGAGTATTTCCAACAAGGTAACCTGTGCTTATGACAGACTCATCCAAGGAAATGTTTGTCACTTTTGGGGCTAACAACTTGAGGATCCAGGAACTTGACCTCTACGTGGTGGAACCTTCATCCAATTCGAACGGAACTTGTTTTGATGCACTGGAAACTCTTCTGGCGTGTCAAGATAAATACTTGGAATCAATCACCCTGTCATGTGAGGTCAAATCTGGGAAGACAAAGGCACCGCTTAAATTCCCACTGTTCTCGAGGCTCAAGACCCTTCACCTCCATTTCATCCGCGAAATACATCACCTGAACGATGAAGAGGATGAGGACGATGAGCTTGACTGGGATAATTCATGGAATGAGAGCACATTCAACGAATCCTTTTTCTCCCAAGTCAAAACTAATCAGTTCCCGATTCTACAAGTTGTACAGATTGAAATGCGCAATGAATGGGATGAGGATCGAGACTGGGACGACTCAAACCCAAGGGCAATGATCTCATTCTTTGCCCTCTGTCCAAATACTTCCTTCGATTCAGTCTCTGAACTCATCGCCGACGAATGGGAATTCAAAGACGACTGGAGCCGAGTCTTTCCAAATTTGAAAAAATTGAAGACGACGACTCTCAACAGACACAATAGTATGGAAGCCGTCTTTCGAAATGTCAATTTGAAAGAACTCGACTGGACCCTTCGTGATGTGGATACCGATTACGATGATTCTCCAGAAGGACAACATCTCACAGACGTGGATTGGTTTCTCGCCGGGTCAGGTGACGTGAGCCCGAAGAAGTTATACAAGAAGTCAGGAGGAAATTGCCAAGTCGCCTGGATCACCTTTCCTCAAATTGACTTGTAAGTGGATAGTAAAACTCCCGTATTTCTGGGTTTTAACTTTACCTCTGCTTGTTTTTTCATTTCTACGAAGGTCTCAGTGTTTTGAAACTTACGTTCCAGGACTTTTATGTTGAGATGGAAAAAAATCGTATATATAACCGTTTAACTGACGATGGGGCTCAACTATCCTTACTACGGATGCAGCAGCTGGAGTCACTTACTCTGATCAATGCGCGAGTATGGGATTTTGCCATTTACAATTTCTACAACCTTACTTGTGCTGTAATAAATCTAAACTACTCTGAATTTATTTTATATTTCCAGATTTCGGCACAATGTAAATCCCAACTGAACGTGAAGCACAAGGTGTGTGTCTTCAAAACAGTTTGAAGTTGAATGAATTCTCGAGTTTGGGGTTCTTCAAGTGTCACCGAGATTACCCGCCCTCATCCTCATTTCTACGCGTTTTCTTTCTTGGTCGTCATTATGTGGGGTGAACGTTTTGGTTGAGTAAGTTAGCTCTGGAATTTAATTAGAAATTGTTGGTACTTAGATCAAACCTTTTGGAAACAAGGTACTCTTATAGCTTGAGAAATTTCCAACATGAATTTAATTTACTAAAAAGCTGTAGTTACTTTAATTACATTTGTGAGTGAGTGTAGCCCCAAGGGCTTAAACATCACTGTTACAATGTTTAGTCACACACTTAAGTGTATATTTCATTTCTGTGTGAAACATAAAATTCATCTAACTCGAAAAATTTATAACTTTGGGCTATAGCAAATTAAAAAATGTTTCAAATTTAAACTGAAATTTTTAAAATACAAACAAAGCTTTGGTGTTACATATCCATAAATTCGTTAAAAAAAATTGAAGTTAGCAAAATGAACAGTTTGAAAGGAAATGGGTCCGAATTTATGCATCCTATGTAAATCTCACTTTGTCCTATATTTTGACTCACTTCGTCCTATCTCACTTCA
>JAQIWD010001836.1:0-10985 GCA_034694825.1 Anurida granaria | reverse complement strand
ACTCCATTGTTGTGTAGATTGATAGCTTTGTGGTGCTGGAAGGACGTCGCCCTCGGATCCTCGTTGCGAAAATGGGTCAGGATGGACACGATCGTGGTGCTAAGGTCATTGCCACCGGGTTCGCTGACATGGGGTAAGATCACCGTCACTTTTGATATTTTACCTTGAACTCCGTATGCCCGTATTTAATCGCTGATTTTTTGCCTTTTTTTTCAGCTTCGACGTGGACATTGGTCCCTTGTTCCAAACGCCAGAAGAAGTTGCTCAACAGGCCATCGACGCTGACGTGCATGTGGTTGGAGTCTCAACGCTGGCCGCAGGTCATCGAACCCTCGTTCCAGCCCTGATTGATGCCTTGGCCAAATTCGGGCGGGAGGACATCCTAGTCGTCTGTGGCGGTGTGATCCCACCGCAAGACTATGACATGCTGTATAAGCTTGGAGTCGCCTTGGTTTTCGGGCCTGGGACACGGATTCCTGTAGCAGCGACACAAGTTGTTAAAGTCATCGCTTCTAATTTGAAGAAGAAGGAAGCTACGGCATGAGCATCAACACCGGCACGGAGCGTCCAAATTCTTTAGTTCAAATTAACCTTGCAGATTGTATCCAGATTTAGAAGTGGAGCTGGCGCTTTAACCCGCTGACTCCCATGGAATCTCCAACTATTTTTAGAATCGAAAGCTGTTGGAAGTCCTTGAGCGACACCCCACTAAGGATTCCGCGCGGAATAAAATTGTGAAACTAAATACGACCGCGCTTGCTTTATCGGTTGAGTTACAGTTAATTAGGAATTAACTCCAGGCTAATTTCCTGTTTTGGCGTGTGGATTATCTACAAGCGAAACTGGATATCATCCCTCTTGTAAGATTACACAAGAGGGATGATATCCAGTTTCCCTTGTAGGCTGTGCAAAAACCTGTAAGACTGCTTCATAGCCTGGCTTTCCGTACCTGCTGTGTGTAAATGTCACATTTCTGGTTTTTGGGGAACCACTTCAAGAATCGCCCCCAGTCAAGAATGGAATCAGGGAAGGGAGGTGAAGAGGCTCAGGATTTGTCAACATTTACTTGCAAAGTTTCGGGCCGGACTGAGCCCTTATCTCGGTCAGAGGGTCAGCGATGCCCCGGGATGCGGAAGATGACGAGCGCTTGTCACTCCTGGGTCGCTCATCTCCACACAAATCTTACAAGACGGCTCATGGGGTAAGAATCTTAGCGTAAGATTATGAAATTGCACAACTTTGCATGAATTCCTTGTGTAACTAAACTGATTTTGACCTAAACAGGATTCCCTGGAAGCCATCTTTGTTCCACCGCCGGAGCCTGGACGGATTGAGTCCATAACCTACACCTGGAACAGCATTAACGTCTGGGGAGAAGGAACAGACGCAAACAAAAGTGGAGCAGGTCTAAGGTCGCCGACTGGAAATGTAAAGCCTGGAGGGGGAATCAAGTGGCCCTGGAAGAAAAACGGAAAAGGAGTCTCCAAACACATCATTTCAAATGGTAAGAGTAAGAAACTTGTATTCCTGCCAACTTAACTGTATAATAATGCTTAAAAACTTCGACTTTCTTTACGCTGGTTTAGTAAGCGGCGTCGCCCGACCAGGTGAGCTACTAGCAATCATGGGGGCGTCAGGCGCTGGAAAAACGACGCTGCTCAACGTCCTCACTTTCCGGAACTCCAAGAAGCTGAGAGTGAGCGGATTCCGGAGGGTCAACGGTGTATCCATGGACCTCCCTACGCTCACCGCTTTCTCTGCTTATGTGCAGCGGCAGCAGGATGACCTCTTCTTTGGGATGCTCACAGTGAGGGAGCACCTTGTCTTCCAAGCGCTTCTCCGGATGCATAGGGACGTTCCAGTGCCGCAGCGTATGGTGCGGGTGGAGGAGGTCATTCAAGAGGTAAAAACTGACGCATCAAATGAATCCATACAAATAAGGCGCTGTAACGTGTAAACTATTGCTGACTTTTTGACTTTCTACAGTTTGGCCTTATCAAGTGCGCTGATTCGCTGATTGGAGAGCCATGTCGAATCATAGGTTACCGGAATTTCGTCAAAATCAAATCTTTGGCTGATTTCACTGATTTTTCGTGTTTATTTTTTCAGGAATATCCGGCGGCGAAATGAAGCGTTTAGTGTTTGCTTCAGAAGTCCTCACGGATCCTCTCCTTGTGTTCTGTGACGAGCCGACGAGCGGGCTAGATTCCTTTAGCGCCCAGAACGCCATCAGCGTCCTTCGCAACATGGGGCTGAAAGGGAAAACAATAATTTGCACCATCCATCAGCCCTCTTCTGAGCTCTACGCCATGTTTGATCGGATCCTGCTCATGGCTGAAGGGCGGACAGCCTTCCTTGGCGATGCCAAAGACGCTCTCAATTTCTTCCGGAAGTAAGCTGACGCTGACCCTAACCACCGTTGACCTTCTTAAACGTTGACCTTTTTTCAGGCATGGCTTCGAGTGCCCCGTGACTTTCAACCCTGCCGACTACTTTATCGAGACGCTGGCAATCCAGCCCGGAAATGAGGAAAATTGCATGGATACCGTGGCTCAGATCTGCGCTGCCTTTGAGGAAAGCGAGGCTGGACGCCAACTCCAGAACCTTTCCAGCAACGAGTCCAGTGAAACCGCAACGAAGAATCTCCAAGCGGAAACGGTGCTGACAAAGCGCTTACCCTACAAGGCCTCTTGGATGGCCCAGTTTCGAGCTACGCTGTGGCGATCCGCCTTGATGATGACGAGAGAACCGATGATTCTCCGGGTCCAATTTCTCCAGACACTGGTACGCTCCTGGAATGCCTTTTCAACATGGTATAACTTTCCTTTCTCCTTTGTCAGATCACGGCCTTGCTCCTGAGCTTAATCTACTGGCGTCAAGTCATGAATCAAGACGGGGTCATGAACATCAACGGTGCCATTTTCCTCATCTTGACGCTCTTGACCTTTCAGAACGTCTTTTCTGTCATTGACGTAAGTTTTCACCTTTGACCTCCGTCCGACACAGCTGGTTTGCTAGTTTCTGAAGCCTCCTTTTCTTCATCCCTGGCAGGTCTTCTGTACTGAGCTTCCAATATTCCTGAGGGAGCACCGGAACGCGATGTATCGCTCCGATGTGTACTTTCTATCAAAAACGCTGGTGGACCTTCCTCTCTTTATCATTTTTCCAGTCATCTTAACGTGCATTTGTTACTTTACAATTGGGCTCAATCCTGATATTAACAAATTCTTCATCACCTGCGGCCTCATAATTCTCGTCTCTAACGTCGCCTGTTCTTTTGGTAACTCCAACTGCTGGACTCCTGCCAGCGTTTGAATACCCAAGCATAAATTGCTTAACGCCGATTTTGTTCTTTTCCAGGCTACTTGATTTCTTGCCTCAGTCCCAACGTGACCTTTGCCCGTTCCCTAGCAACTCCTGCCATGATCCTGCTCATGATTATCGGTGGATTCTTTTTGAATCAATCGTAAGTTTCAAACATTTTCATGTGGAAACGTTCATTCGCCGCGTTTGATACTCAAATTGGCTAAATCCACACAAAGCAGAAAAGATCAAGTAGCCCTTTGCGAATATCAGTTGTTTCTCGTTTCATAATAATTCACAAATTGGAAAAAAAAAATTCAAAGTGGCTTCATTTTAAGTCTTGTCGAAGAGATTTGAGGCAGAATTATCAAAATCGAAGGGAAGAAAAGCGATCCAAAAAATTTTTCAGAAAGCGATCCAGAAATCTTTTGCTATTCGATCCACTTCCTTATTTTTCCGCTGGCTGCTGGCTCTAAAACTAAGCTAATTTGCATTGACAGGTCCGTTCCAGTCTACTTCGTTTGGGTCAAGTACTTGTCTTGGCCCTTGTATGGGAATGGAGCACTCCTCATCAACCAATGGGAAGATGTTGGAGCCATCGAGTGCAACAGGTCAAATGCCACTTGTCCTGCCAATGGGCAAGTCGTGCTGGCCACTTTCAACTTTGACCCCGTAAGCACCAAAGCACGTTCACATACGGATGAAAGCGGCGGAGGGAGATCCTCCACGGAAACTGCGCGGCAAGGCCAATCGATCTAAAATAATTTTTTTAGCTATTCGAAAAGTTTATTTTTCTTGTAGGCGGATCTCAACTTTGACATTGTGATGTTGGTGGTGCTCCTTTTGGGATATCGAATCTTAGCCTACTTGGCTCTCCTTGCCAAAACATATCGACAGTGACCTTTGGGCCCTTTGATCCTTTCCACCCGCTGGATTGAACTTTAATAAATTCTAAAGTAGAATTCCATAAGTTCTGTTTGGTATAATCTCGAAGCGTGGGCAGAGGGAATGGAAGCTTGGGCCTTCTTTGAGAATCTCAAAGGCCTCTGCCTCTACTTTCCCTTTTCTGTTTTTGTTCCCTCCGTTTCATCTGAACAAACAAGTCCCGGTCTTGCTCGAGGATAAATTAGGGAATTCGGATTGACGGATTTTAAACCCCACTCGACAATCGGAGCGTGTTTTGAGATTTTGTTATTAAAATTAATAAGAATCCTGGGCTGGGCTGTCAGTTCCTCCAGTAGAATTACAATATTGGGCCACGTCGCCACGTGTTTTGTTTATTTCCAGGATTCGCCAGTCTTCCTGCGGCCGGAAGTGACGTGGAGGAGACTCAAGCGGAATTCGGATCTGTTTCAAAGCTCAGGAATTTTCTGGCCACAAATAGGTTCGGATTTCTCCCCCCTGTCCGTCAGATTTAGGGATGTTTGGCATTTGGAATTAAGCAGAGTGGCCAACAAAAGCAGATTTCTGGTTCCCTCCAGAACTTCCAGCATCCAGGAACTGGATCCAGGAACTCCTAATTTCATAATCCGCACATCAACGCGTTTACCTTCCAGGCCACCACCACAATGCTCATCAGGATTCGCATGTTCTGTTTCCAGTGGATGAGCTGCCCCCTGACCTTTGCTGACCTTAGCGATTTTCTGAAAATATGCCAAACGGCGCTTCGTTGATTTTATGTGGGAGGTCATTACAGCATGCTGTCCTTCAAAAATTCCCAAGATCACGACCATTCTTTCGTGGATTTATCCTTGACCCCACCATTTTCATAGTCACGGCCGTGGATCCGGGGGTTTAGACCCGCTGTGGATGCGTTCCTCTACACGATCCTCATTATAATTTTAACATCAAATGCGGCGGCAGCCTCCGGCTTCCTATTCTCAGTCCCTTTCGACAGCATCTCCACGACTCTTCATTTTCTGGATTCTTTTTACTAAAGGCCTATTCCCAGGATGCCAGGTCGTGAAAAATGCTCCTTGTAGCCTTAGCTTTTATTTCATTCAAGTTTACATTTGTGTTTTCTGATTTGCCATTACCAACCTGTGACCCCACGGCTCGGAGCACGGGTAAATCCGAGAAAGCGTCTTATCCTCTTCAAGTAAACTCCTAATTGGCACCCAATTGGATTAACAGTCTTCATCACCTTCGCCCCTTTAATCAAGACTCGGAGGAAATACAGGAGTTCAAATGGGATTCAAAGAAAAGAGGTTCCGTAGTGGACCCAAATCGGCTCTGAAATATTGAAAAGGGAACTGGAATCAGAACTGACTGTCCCCATTTCCCTGATTTCCTCCTTTGTACTTGCTAATAAAGACTCCCGGGTCCCTTATTAGAAGAGAAAGCTTCCTTTCCCCAAGGAGACTAAAGAAAGGGACTAAAATCTAAGCCTAATTAATTTCTCCATGCATGTTTCATGTACTGCGGAGGACCTCATTTGTCACTTGAATTGTTTCGTTTTTCCACTTTCTCCCGAGGGAAAGTGGGAATAAAGGAAACAGGGAGGGGGATTACAAAATTTGACGCACACTTCTCCAGATTTCCAGAAAGTGAAAGGTACTTTCGCCTCCGTATTTTCTACCATTAAGCTTCTTCTCTTGATGGTTTACGGGGCATTGGGGTTGACACTTTGATGTTCCTGGAGAAGGCGTAAGGCGCTTTCCCAAGGAGAAAACAACAATTACACACCTAATTTCCCAAAGTTCAGGGAACAGGAGCGATGGGAGTAAGCTCGACGCGGAGAAAGTGAAGACCTCCATTGTCCTACTTTTGTCGAAGGGGATGATGACGACAAGGGGGCAGGGACGGGGGGGGGGGTAGAATAGGTTCCCAATGAAATTAAACCAAGCACTCGACTCTATTTGTTAATTAAGTTTTAGGGTTAAGAGCCTCGTGGAAACGGTGAGGAAAGGACCTCTGCCACCACCGCCGCGGCGGTCAGGAATAGTTTAATGGACAAACTTCATTAAACTCTACCCACACACACACACACGCGGAGAAAGTGGATGTCGTAGGTCGGTCATTCAGAGTTTTCCTGAAGCCACTTTATATGCTGATTTCATTACCCACCGTTGAACCACCATCTATCTCCAAACTTTGACCCGAGGGTCATGACTCATGAGGCAGAAAAAAATGGGGACTCCCCGACGAAGGGTCCCGTCCGCGGCCTTTCAGTGGGGAGACTCAAGGGAGTTTAAGGATCAAATGAAAGTTAGGAAAGTTATGACTGTTTTAATCTCGGGTCGCTCCTGACTTTCACTGAGCAGAGGTGAGGGGTGCGGTGTCCCCGAAAAGTGCGAAATCCAATTTGTGAATCACTTTAGTAAAAGTGGGAGGAAAGTGATTACATGTTTATGGAATTAAGGAGACTTACGGAGTTACCTGAAAAGGAAAATCCAATTAGCAACAGCAGCGATTCTGAGAGGTGTGCTTAGGAAATTCCTAGAAGCCTAAGCGCTGCTTTCTCCTCTTTTTGGCAAATTTGAACCGTTTCAACCCAACCAACCAACATAATTACAAACTCGTTGCCACTTCGTCACAGAAGTTAATTGAAAAAAAAACGAACCCAACGAAACCTTATTTTCAGGAGTGCCAAAAATCGCCAGCTCTCCAGAAAAAAAAACTCAATTGAAACCTTATATGCAAATGCCAAACTGTAGCCCACATTTAAAGAGATTTATTCACTCTTCGTTGAAATTTTGTTTCATGGCGCTTCTCCAAATCGCTGATTTCTATGTTTGGTTTGGTTAAAAGAAACGATGAACAGTGATCACGATCAGGAGAGCTTGAGTTATGACGCTGCGTCGGTGACCCGGGGTCAGCTGCCCACTGCCACCAGTACCAAGATCTCCGCTTTCGCCCATATGCTGCTGACTCCCTTCCAGAAATGTTTTGTAGGCTCGCAAGAAATTGGATCCATTGGACTGTCCCAGTTCGTGAATGAAGCGGAACCCCCGACAGCGAATCAGCGTAAAACAATTGTTGCTCTCCTCTTCCGACAGTTTCCGACAAGGGTCGACACCTGAGCGGGGGCTACAGCGACATTCCTGCTCGGCACACGTCGCCAGCGTCCCACAGTCGCACTCTTCATCTCCTTCAACAATTCCTGGACAATGGGGAAAATTACAAATCGCTGCAAAATTTGCATTGCAAGCATTCTGCTTGCATGCATTCCTTGCTAAATTCCGTCATACCATTTCCACAGTAGGAATCCTCAGGCTCAAATTCCAAACACTTGTTACGGGTTACCAATTTCTCGAGACATTTGAGCCCACTCTTTTGGCTGCAGTCGCTCAAACTGTGGGGTTTGAAAAAGTTAGGTAGGTTCGAAGGTCATTTGGGGTCAAATTCGTAAATTTGCTAAACAAATTCGTGAATTCGCTAAACGTACCGGAATGAGTTCAAGGGGATGCTTGATGGGGGTTGACCATCGACAGCCCTCTCTCCCTCGACAATGCAAGGTCCCCAGTCGGAATCCGAGTTGTCCGGCGACCCTTTTGACCCCCCACCCGCACAATTGTCGCAGAAACTATCCGTGTAGACGAATCCAAAAGTCAGGATCCGGATTTGGTGGTACATTAACCGTAACTGCTCTCCTTTTGGGCTGAATTTCTCGGCGTAAATATTGACAAAGGACGTCAGTAGATGATGCTTGCAAGCCGTGCCTGGAAATATGGTCAACCAGTCAGTCTTGCCCGGTGGAATTACCTGGTATGACGGTTTCCGTACATCCACCCGGTTCGTGCAAAATGTATTTGGCGACATTGATTTCGGCAATCCCAGAGCGAATGTCGCACTCGTGGCTCATGTGAGTCCCCGCCCCCCGGACCTCGTTGAAAACTTCCGCTCGCCTCCCAAAACTGCCTCCCACTTCCCGACCCCATTTCTCATCCGGCTTTTTCAGCTCTCTTGTCATGGGCTGCAAAATTTGGAAATACCATGCATGTCAGTGGTCGTGGTGCTAGGGGGTCAAAAGTGGTGACAACACATAACAAGTGGTTACATAGATGGAAACTTCGTAAAGGCGAACTCCAATGTTATCCGGAACCCCATCCTGGTCCCAGTCCGTAGCGCGCAGAATCCAATCCGCCATTTCTACAAAACCGCCCAGTAGAAGCGTCGCCTCTTCCGGCGTTCCGTTGAAGCGTCGTTGCAGGTAGTCTACATCCACGATGTAGCAAACCGCGGCGTAGTATGTCCCGTGTCTGTAACACGTAACATTTGACATTTGACATTTGACATTTAACACGTAACATTTAACATGTAACATTCAACATGGGATCAGCTCTCACTTGTCGTGTTTGAGGAGCTTCCCCAGCGCTTTCTGGGCCATGAACTCTTCCTTGGTGACCGTCTTCCCGGCTTGACCTTCAGGTGGACCGAAATCTGGCAGCGGTGCCGCGCGTTGACTACCACCGCTACTAGGCGCTGCTGCTGGCAGCACGTAATCCTCAGTTCCACCCGGGGGGAGTGGGGCCGCTTGTCTCCGCTGGCGACTCCCGTCGGATTTGACCTCTTGACCCAACTTGACCTTTCCACTTTTTGCAGAGTCGCGCAGGGTTTTGACAAAAGAAAACGGATGCTTCTCCTGACCCTTCCGCTCCTGATGCAAGTCCTGGCCGCAAGCGACGACGGCGTTTGCGCCGACGTCACGGAACTTGGCCACAGTTTTTTGGCGCATGTACTTTTCCCGCTTTTCCGGCGTCATTTTGGAGAGGTTGACAAAATCGGAGAGTTGCTGGACTGGGAGGATTGAGCAATGGACCATTTCTGGACTCCCCGGTGGACGGAAGGCCAAAGTTCCATAAAAGACGCTGTTGAAGAAAAAAGTTGTAAATTGTAAAATGTTGCCATTTTTAACGCAGATTTACGCTCAGCGACAATTCAGCTCACTTGTCGTCGTTGATGTAGCCGCTGACATAAGAGACGTGGTGCCCAATCACGAATCCATCCACGGCTTTATTCTGGGCCAGAATGTGGTCAATGCCCAATTCCTATTACAAAGGGAGGTCAAAGTTAGGAGAAATGCAGCGCTGGACGTCGGAAAACGTAGGGATTGTGCTTGAATTTGACCTTTGCCTCCTCCCCCTCCGAAGGAACAACGCGGAGTTTAAAATTCTTGTGAAATCCTGGCACTTTCCCTTCCGGTGACTTCCGTTTGAGGCAAAGGGGCAAGAGAGTGACGCTTCCAGGGACATCCAGGTCAATCCGAATGCAATCCCCGACATCGCTGATTCGAACGGGAGTCCAGTCCCCATCTACCCTCGTCGAGGTCAGGAGTAACTTGTTTTTGGGGGATTTGGCCTTTGGACTCGGAGCAGCGTCCCCTTTTGGTTCTGGAGCTCCAGTCGCAATCGCTTCATGAAGAACAGCGATAAGCGTGAGAAGGATGCAGAAGAACTTCATTTTGAATCCAAATTCTGAGTTCATTGTTGAAAAACTTTGCAAATTATTGCGAATTCGCCCCAAGATCTTGCAAAAATGAGCGAATTGCCTGGAATTACAAAGTTTAGGCTCCGTTTGTTGTGATTCCTTGGGTTGGCATAACAGAAAAATCGTTTGAACAAGTGAAATTCATGTGCAAAATTTACAAGAAGTGGAGCTAGACTTTGCGATTTTCATAACGACCTTGCGAAAAATGATTCCAGGCTTTGCATAAGTGATTTATCATCCACGAGTGAGCAATTAGAATGAGACTTTCTCTTTCGTTTTCCTAAAAATAGGCTAAAGGAAACATTTATTTTTCGATTCCAAGCACCTGTTCTACATTTCTCATGTCACTTGAAACCGAAAAGAGAAGACGGAACGTGCCAAAAAGTGTCTGAAATAATTTGAATAAAAAATGCAAGAAGAGGAAGAAGGATTAATGACGATGTTCCTGAAATAGTGCGACAAGACAAGTTAATTGGAAACTTTAGCTGCTGTAAAATAATCCCACCCACACCACCAACCTTACCCCGTTTCCTTTTCCTTTCCTTACTAATGCGATTCCACAAAACCACAAAAGCTAAAAGTGTTCAACCGGATGGTCAAACAAGGAAAATTGACACTTGTTAATGATTTGACATAAATTTGACGTTCACTTTGCATCATTAGCAGTTGTATCAAATTTTGTTGCTGGAGGCTGAAGAATTGGCTTATCCGGAAGGATTTTGAGGAGAAAATGGGACCAAGTTTTCCTTCTCCCACTTTCACTTTTTGGTTCCTTGTGACCATTTCCATCATTTCAGCTCAACAGAATCGAAACGGAGCCTTGAACCCTTACGGCCCTTCAGAAGGGGACGTATCAAGCTTGTGCCGTCAACAGAAACAGTGCGGCTTGTGTCACCAAGTACGCGGATGCGTTTGGTGCAAGGATCCTGTAGGCCCTGTTTTACGTTTTCTCTTTCCGTTTTACGTTTCCAGCCTCTGTTTTACATTTTCCGTCTCCGTTTTACGTTTTTCGTCTCCGTTTTACGTTTTCCGTCTCTTTTTCACCTTTTCTGTTATTGTTTTACGTTTTCCGGTTTTGTTTTACGTTTTCTGGCTCCGTTTTACGTTTTTTCGTCTCCGTTTTACGTT
Organism: Anurida granaria; assembly: GCA_034694825.1. Classification (NCBI taxonomy): domain Eukaryota; kingdom Metazoa; phylum Arthropoda; class Collembola; order Poduromorpha; family Neanuridae; genus Anurida; species Anurida granaria. Next base: position 125 of record JAQIWD010001836.1, on the reverse strand, counting down.
TTTCGTCTCTTTTTCACCTTTTCTGTTTCCGTTTTACGTTTTCTGTCTCCGTTTTACGTTTTCTCGTCTCTTTTTCACCGTTTCTGTCTCCGTTTTACGTTTTTTCGTCTCCGTTTTACGTTTTC
>JAQIWD010001835.1:0-10985 GCA_034694825.1 Anurida granaria | reverse complement strand
CTAATTCCCTGGGCCAGGCCCCGTCCACTTTGAAAGCAACTCCAGCTTCTACAAGTGCATCTGCCTTAATCGAAGAAAAAACCAATGGTATGCCTTATTTAGAGTATATCTTTGGTTTAAAAAAATGGCTCAAAAGATCCCGTCACTTTATTGTTAATTTTTTAGGCACAAAGAAGCTCAACAAGCGACGTCCTCCGAAAGAGAACGCTGAATCACCGAAGTTGGCCGTAGCAGAAATTCCAGCAAAGGCAACAGCGGCCCGGAAACGTACTCGGTCCACATTGGCGGAAAAGGCTGAAGTTCCATTGGTAGAAAGTGAAGAAGAAATCAATGGTAAAACCTCCTCCGGTTCGTTCGACATTTTGGAATTTGCGAATTGGTGGAACTTTGTAACTTTCGTTTTTCTTTCTAGATTCAAGGAAACTCAGCAAGCGTGGAAGGCAGAAAAAAGATGAGTCTCCGATTATGTCCGAACCACCCAAAGCATATGGTGCCCCGAAGCGTACTTATGTCAAACTGGTGGAACCGACTCATGTTTCTGAAAGTGAAGCTGAGGAATTTGATGGTAAACTCACTTAGATTTCGTGTTTCGCATTTTTAACTTTCGAAAAGGTCCTATTAATTGCTTTTTTTTTCTTTCTTTTTTAAATCATTTCTATGCAGATAAGAAATCTAGGAATCGAGGCGTTCCCAAAAAGAAAGTGGACTCATCGAAGTTGGCCGTCGCAGAACCTCCGTCCAAGGCATCTGTAGCCAGGATGCGTACTCGTTCCAAGCTGGAGGATTCTATGCACGCTCGTGAAATCGAGGTTGTAGAAGTCGAGGAAGTTGATGGTAACTTCATTTAAATTCATTTTTTAGAATTTCTAAAGTCTCCTCAACTTTCTTTGAATTTTTATCAGACACAACCAAATCCAAGAAGCGAGGTGCGCCTAAGAAGAACGCGGAATCACAGGAGTTGGCTGCTAAAGAAGTTCCAGTTAAGGCGACTGTTGCCCAGAGACGTACTCGTTCCGAATTGGCAGAAAATCCAGAAGTTGCACCAGTCGAAACTGAAGAAACCAATGGTATTATCGCTGAGACTTTTTTGTATTTACGAAGTTGTGCTCTACTTCTATTTTTGTTTCAAGAGTCAAAGAAAGTCTCGAAGCGTGGAAGGCCGATAAGAGTGGAGTCTCCAAATATGTCCGAACCACCCAAAGCGTCTGGAATCCGGAAGCGTACTCGTGCCAATTTGGATGAGGAACCCACTGACATTTCTGAAATCAAAGTTGTGGACGTTGAAGAAGTTGATGATAAACTTTATTCTCATGGTGTATTTTTCATTTTTGAATTCCAAAAGACCCCCACCCCAATGTATTCATTTTTTTTTACAGATACCAAGAAATCCAAAAAGCGAGGTGCTTCAAAGAAGAACATGGAATCACCGAAGTTGGTCGTGGCAGCAGCTCCATCCGGAAAGCTGAAGCGCACTCGTTCCAAACTGGAGAAACAGTCTCACAATTCGGAAATTGAAGCCGAGGAAGTTGAAGAAGTTCATGGTACACTTCATTTGGATTTCATGCTTGGCATTTTAGAATTTCGAAAAGGCCTAATTACTTTTTTTTTCAAACAGTAGATAAGAAATCTAGGAAGCAAGGTGTTCCCAAAAGTAACACGGAATCATCGAAGTTGGCTGATGCAGAACCTCCGCTCAATGCATCTGGAGCCAGGAAGCGTACTCGTTCCAAGCTCAGGGAACCCACGCACACTCCTAAAACCGACGTTGAGGAGCCTGATGGTAAACTTCATTTGGATTTTGAATTTGTGTGTGACTTTATAGAATTAAAAGAAAACGTCCTACAATTTTTATTTTTATTATGTAGATAAGAAATCTAGGAAGCGGGTTGCTCCCAAAAAGCAGGTGGAAATACCGAAGTTGGCCGTGACACACGCTCCAGCCAAAGCATCTGGAGCCCAGAAGCGCACTCGGTCCACGTTGAAGGAAGCGGCTGAAGGTTCTACAAGTGCAACTGCCTTGATCCCAGAAGAAACCAATGGTAGCCGTTAATTGGATTTTATCTTTTGCTTTTTAAAATTCGGTGAAGGTTCCTTCCATCGCCTTTTTTTTTTTTTAGACACAAAGAAATCCAGACAGCGAGGTGTTTCGAAGAAGAAAGCAGATTCTCCAGTGGTGACCTTGGCAGTAATTCCACCCAAAGCATCAGCAGCCCAGAAACGCACTCGTGCCACGTCGAAGGAAGTAGCTGAAGCTTCTACAAGTGCAGCTGCCTTGGCTGCTGAAGAACCCAATGGTAAGCCGTTACGATTTCAGCTTTCGCTTTTATCAAAATTGGTGAAAAGGTTCCAACACTTATTTTTATTCGCTAGACACAAAGAAATCCACGAAGCGAGCTGTTCCCAAGAAGAATGTGGAAACACCGAAGGTGACCGCAGCAGAGGTTTCACCCAAAGCATCTCGAGCCCAGAAACGCACTCGTTCCGCCTTGAAGAAAGTAGCTGAAGCTGAAGCTTCTGCAAGTGTAGCACCCGTGATTGCAGAACCCAATGGTAACTTTTTATTTCATCTTTCGCTTCTTAAAAATTCGAGAAAAGCTTCCATTTTTCCTATTTTTATTATAAGACTCAAAGAAAGTCATCAAGCGTGGAAGGTCGAAAAAAGTGGAGTCTCCGATTATGTCCGAACCACCCAAAGCGTCTGGAACCCGGAAGCGTACTCGTGCCAATTTGGATGAGGGACCCACTGACGTTTCTGAAATCAAAGTTGTGGACTTTGAAGAAGTTGATGGTAAAATTGTTGTCACTTTTGTCATTTTTGCATTCTAAAAGACATTCAATTTTTACCAGCCACCAAGAAATCCAGGAAGCGGGATGCTCCAAAGAAGAACGTGGAATCACCGAAGGTGACCGTGACAGAAGGTCCTCCCAAGGCAGCTGCAGTTCAGAAGCGTAATCGTTCCACATTGAAAGAAACTGTTTCTGCTTCCGGAAGCAGATGGGTGACAGTTGAAGAACGTGACGGTAAATTCCCTTTCCTAAATTGTTTAACAATCAAGTAGTTCTATTCCAATCGCTTCTAATGCGTCGTCACTTTCTTGTCTGATTTTAGATCGTAAGAATTCCAAGAAGCCACGCCGTGAACAAAAGAGAGATGAGTCTCCCATCATTGGTCCTCCAAAAGGTCGCGCACTTAGAAGTGCAAACCGGAAGCCATAAACCCAACCAGTAACACGACCACACGATTGATTATCTCAGGAGGTGAAATCTACTTTAATCGTAGCACTAGAAAGCAATTCATCACCTTATACCAAATTACCATAAACATACTTATTTACTAAACCGATTTAATTAACTTACGAAATAGATTTTCTTTTACTGGTTGTTAGAATTTGAATACCTTGTACCACTTTGATAAAATTCCTCTTGCTTAATCGTTTTATTTCACCTCAATGAAATAATCACATTTTTGATCAGTTCGTTCCTGTTCCAGAATTCTGAGCTTCTAAGGCCCTGGAATGCCAAAATTCTCCAGCGATTGGTTTGAATGAGTTGCCGCGGGAATTTAATCAAAACATCAGAAATCAGAAAGTCAGCGAGTTTAGTTGGGCCATTTATTTGTTCTTGTCGGATTTATTTATTGCTGTCGATTTCTCTGTCTGTTAGTAATTATGTCAGTTATCTTTAGCAAACGAAGATGCGCGTTACACAGATTAAGTGCCACTACGATTAATAAGAATCTCTACAATAACAACCAACACCAGCGCCAATTCTGGGGATGGCTCAACTCAATTTTCAATCGGTACTGACTTAATTAGCCTAATTACAGTTTACATAAATTTAGCTACCGGTTATTGACCCCTTCCTTCCTAGTTTAGCTTCGACCAATCAAGAGTGGACGAAGTTGGACCCGACAGAGCATGTGCAGAGTGGTTGATTCGATGTGGCGCTGGAGTGAAATGGAGTACGAGCACTGGTGGGAAGGATGCTGATTGGTTCCGGGACTACAATTCCCTGCCTTCCCTGGACAGGTCGAGACACTTGACAATTGCTGAAATTGATGGTACGGACTCAGCTGTCATGCATATGGGCTTCCCCTTCTTGAGTAAGTGACAAACAGAAACAACAAACAGTTCTGCGAAATCGGCTGAACGATTTGTGACAATAATTTCAGAAGGACTAAAACACTGCTCAAAGATTATCTTCCACAGAGCTCACTACCTAGAAGACGAAGGGGTCAGGCAACTGTCCTATCTGCAACACTGTCTCAAAGATCTCCAAATCTCAGCCTGTGGCAATGGTAAACAATTTGTTTATGAGGGTCATCACCAGCAGTTGAAGATACACACACGCTTTCACCACTAAATCTTGGACATTCTTTTGTATAGTTACAGATACAGGACTCATGTCACTATCTCAGTGCCAGTAAGTGTAACCTGCAGCTAACACCGCCATCTTGCCCAGGGCATGCTGGTTCCAGTTCCAGTGCCACGTGCATAATTTCTAATTGTGCTAATTGTTATTTTCCACAGTAATTTGGATAAGCTCCTCCTCTATGACCTCCCGAGTGTCAAGGACAAGGAAAGGTGCGTGCAATTCCTAACTGGAGTTTTACCCCGGTGCAAAGTTAACTTCCCTTATGCCCAAGCATCAGAAGATAAGAGGAGCAGTACAAGTGAGGACAAGGAATAAAGTCTAGTTGCAACACGTGCAAGTGAGTTTTATTGTTCTTTGTCTGCGATAAAATAAAATGGTTCTCGAGTTCACTAAAAATGCTTGATTGGGGTTTACTCAATCGGCCCTTCCTTCTTGGCAAAATATTTGAGAGGGTAATGCTCTCCATATTTTGCCAAATGATCTTCCATCTCTTTCATTTGACTCTGGAGGCCAGGGGTCATCTTTTGGTACACATCTGTAAACATGTATCTCCAGTCAGGCTTCTTTTGGGCCTCAGCCCTGGCGAAGGACTCCATGACCTGAGAACACAAAACCAATCATTTGGACTTAAGGGGACGACAAGACGACTGTCGCTCAGGGGGTGTCAGAAATGTTGACATTTACCTTCTTCTTTGATTTCTTCTTCCAGTCGGCTTCTTTTGTATCGTCCCACCATCCTTTATTCACCATATAGTGTCGTAACCTTGAGATGGGATGGTCAGTAGAGTCCCAGAAACGAACCTCATCCACGGATCGATAAGCACTGGAATCGTCAGAGGTACTGTGATGCCCTATGCGGTATGTCATGGCTTCGATAAGAACTGGACGATTTTCGTTGACACTAATCTTTCGGGCTGCTTTCGTCGCATTGTAAACTGCCAGCGTATCATTCCCATCTACTCGAATTGATGTGATTCCGTAGGCAGGGCCACGTCCTGCAATTCCATCCCCACGGTATTGCTCATGGGTAGGTGTGGAAATTGCATACCCGTTGTTTCGGCTGTGGAAAGAAGAGGCTTAAGTTTATAGTTTAAGCTCCAGTTGTGAAGATAATCGATACATTGGGGGGTAGCTCACCAGAAAAATATGATAGGACACTCCAGCGTAGCTGAAAAATTGAAGGCGGCATGAGCATCCCTGTAAAACGGGAAGCATCGTTAATCATGAAAATTGGGTATCTCAGATGTTTATTCACAGAATTAGAAACCTACCCTTCACTTGCAGCTCCTTCTCCAAAGTAACAAATCACGCAGCGTCCGGTCTGCTCACGCTTGATTGCATAAGCGGACCCAACGGCTAAAATGGCAAACAAAGAGGAAAGAAATTACGAACTCAGTTACGATGGGAGATTTAGCAGCTTTAATACCTTGCGGCATTTGTGTCCCCAAGGGAGACGAGATGGTAACGAAATTGAGCTCCTTTGTACCATAATGAACGGGCATCTGGCGAGCCTTCCCTAAATCCAGTTCATTCCCGTAGCACTGATTCCTTAGTTAGGAAAACCAATCAAACAAAATTAGTTCTCGCACGATTGTTCATGGAAGTGTATCTGAGATATCGAAATTCCTAGTCTTACATGAACCTGTCCAGTGGGAATCCCCTCCAGACCAGAATCCCTGCTTCTCTGTACTGGCCATAAACTAAATCATCCGGATCCAAGGCTGCTGCCGAGCCAATGTGCGTCCCTTCCTCTCCGTAGTTTGTCATGTAGAAAGAGATACGGCCTTGCCTTTGGGACTCATACATAATTCTATCCATAGAATTTAGGAGTGTCATGCTCTTGTACATTTTCACTACCATCTCCTCAGATAACTGCAAATTAGAACACATCAATTACAACCAAGATTAAATGGAAAGTACACTATCTCCTCCTCCTTTAGATATTGTGGAGCATTAAATTTTAACTAACGTTTGGATCTTGGCCTGCCTTGATAACTTGACCCTTCCTATCCATGACCCTATAGACCGGAATCCCATCGTAGATGTCTGGTTTCACAAATTGAAGCGTATCCGTCCAACTGCCTCGTGAGCCTGGGAATTCGGGACGGTCATCCGTAGAGGTACTTTCTGCACTCTGGAGGAAAACAATTAAGAAACCAAGGTCAACATCATTCATTCAATACCAACTGACCTGCAATGAGGAAGTGAAGAAGGAATTGGTAGATAGAGAGCCATTTGTCCAAGACTTGCCCACTTCCGACGTTGACCTTGCTGCAAGTCTCTTTGCAGAAAGAGAAAACTGCCTTGCCACAAATCCGGAAGCGATCATCATACAGCCGAAAAATTAATCGCTGAAAGAAAGTGAGGGATTGATGGAAATGGAAGGAATGGAAACTTCAGCTGACGGATGATGGTTGGTCTAAAAGATAACGGAAAGAGGGGTAAGTTGAAATGTGACCTGACCTTGGTCACCTGGGATGGACCTCAGAAAACTCACCCGCCTCAGCTGGGCATTTGAGTTTCCTCAGGACTCAGGAGGCAAGAAAAGAAATGAGTGTTTGATTTATAATTCGGATAAACGATATTATTCATTGTCAATTAGTAAATTCGATCTTATTGAAATGCTTGGGAAAACTCTACGCCCTACGCTTTAAATCCTTGGGCTAGGAATTTCTCGATTACGAAGGAAAAGTGGCTTTTGATGAGATCAATCCGAACTTGGCATGTTAAATTTCTTTATCCTCCGTTAGAGGTTAGAGACTCCCAATATCTCGAAACTTTTTCAGTTTCTTGGGCAAAGTGTCAACCTTGAAGAGGACTGGGTCAGCCCTAAATTCCACTGGCTGAAGAGGCATGTAGCCATAGATTCTTGCAAATTCGTTGATACACTCCGTCCTCTGTCGCATGTGACTCGTGTCGGCTGAGAGCATCTCGTTATTCGAACACGTCGGGCACTTGAACTTCTTACGAGGCGTCACCTAAGAAAATATAAATCATCTACAATTAATCAATTCCTCAAAAACCAATCATATGGGGAGCTCTTACCTTGATTGGTGGTTTCCCTGTTCTATTTGCAACGAGAAAATTCATGGCGATATCCTCACAGTTCATTCTGACATCCACAAGGCTTCGGATTTCGATGGGCATTTCGTTGAAGTAGGCGTAGTGCCAATACTGTTAAAAAATTTGGCGAATCCTTACAAATTGTCTCGAAAAGGAATTAACTTGCAAGCAAATTCAGACCTTGTGGTAAAATGCAGCTCCTGTTAGTACCATTGAGATTTCGTTGGTCCATTCCGACTCGTACTTCCACTTGAATGTAGAATTGTCCCAAATGTGAGATCTTGATGGAAATCCTACTAAACGATCTGGAAACTCGCGCCAAACCTAATCCAGAGGAATTACAGGGAATCATTAAATTCGCCACAAATTCTAATTTTGAAAATGAAAACAAACTTACTTGGAATGCAAAATCTATTTCGTCAGATGTGAGCATTATAATGTCATCATCCAAAGCAAAAATGCCCTCAGTTTGGATTTCGTTGTACGGATAGAATCGATTTGACATCTTATTACCACTCGTTTGAATAACTTTGAATGGTTTTGAGATCTTTGGCCAAGCACCCTCTGAAATTATTAAACTAAAATTAGGTCCAAATATCATAATTTTGTCATGGTTCACTACCGAGTGGCGGCGGAGTCTTCTGATTGTTCCATACAACTAAAATATTGGCCAATGATGGAACGCTTCCTAGACGCTCCATGACTTGGAATAAGCTCTGTACTCTCTCATATGCAAGAATCACAGCGGTAAATCCAGGAGATTTTGATGCAATCACCGGATTGAAGATTGGAGAAAGTTTGTGACTCTGGAGATCAGAAGAAAGTTTAGCATATTAACACAAAGTTACACAACTCACGTGCTTGTTTATATACCAAAAGCATGATACTTACATTTTGTGGATTGTCATTCCATTCGTAAATTGTGCGAGCAGAATGGGGGAAGACTCGTTCCTTCACTACTTCCAAAACGGTTGAAACCAAGTGAGGCACAGATTGGAAGTAGCGCTGAAACGTAAATCGTACTTGAGATTTCAATTTCTCCTTGCGATTGATTGAAACTCCTCTAAGGATTAAGCCAATTTCGGGTAGCTGATGCTCGTAGAGCAATATTGCATTCCTGGAAAGAGCGGGTAGAATTAGGAGAAATGTCACCGGTGACTCGACATACATTTTATTGGTAAACTGAGTTTTGTTTACCTGACCCAATCAATCACTTCATCAAATGGAAGTCGGTAGGGTCCCGGCAGGATAACAGGGATGCATCCCATACTCATCACATCCCAGAGCAATGGGCTTGAAAGGTCTTGCACGATGCAAAAATCTGTCAACTGGAATAGAAATATTACGGTTACAAACAAGTTTCGAAGTTTCCAGGATTGAGTAGTTTACTTTTATTAACTGAGTTAACTTGTATACTTACCGCAAAAACTTCTGGATATGGGTATACAATTGCATCCTTACACCGAATGGAATAGTCTGAAGGATTGTGCTTGCAGTAATCAAGGACGAGAACATCCTCCTGGAATAAGTCTTCTGACTTTGAGCCTTGTGCTGAGATGCAAAATATCTTTCTACAAAAGAGTGAGATGAGGATTTCAGTTGGAAATTGGTTCATAATTTCGGTTGTTAAAAATTTTTGTCTTCGTACCTGGTGGTATTTATGTGATCCAGCGATATGTTTCGGACCCCAGTTGTACCAAAAGTTAGAAATGGAATATGAAAACCTAAAAGATAATTCGTACTTGAGAATGCAGACGAGGATAAAATAGCTGCGCTTGATAAGGAAGTCAGAGGATCACTGTTTGGAAACATTGAAAACAGAATGTGGTTGGAGCCGTCTTCACCCCAACTGAAAGAAAATAAATTCCGTTTAGAACAGAAATCAAGAAAAAGGAATTGCATTGGAATTGCGGGAAGCACGCGCGGAACTTACTAATCTAGTCCTTGCAATGCCCGCAAAACATCAGTCATTGACATCGAAGAACCATTCACAAGGAAAGGGTCGAGATTCAGGAGGTCAATTGTCGGAATAAAAATGCATGCTTCTTCCGGATCCGAAACGTAGTAAGGGCTCTGGAGAATAGTGTCGATAATTTGATAAAATTCTCTGGATATGGTATCCCGAAGTGGTTTCCCATTCACTAGAATCCTCTGGATAGGGTAGACATAAACGGAAAGCCGATCCTGCCCTAGCTTTCCGCATCGATAAATATTGAAACAAGAATGGTGTCCACATTTCGTTCCCGGAGATCCTGCAGTCGTCAGGCTTGGATTAAGAACTTTTGGAGTTGTGCTGCTGGTGAGTACTTTGATATGACGTTCTGGAGCATCTGAGAGTGGAACCAAAAACTGGCGGAGCTTCTTCTGTGATAAAGGCCCCCTATCACTACTACCAATTACATGAATTACTTTCCTATCCTTAGTAAACACTATTGGGAAAAATGTGTAAAAGAACGTAAGAAGAGCTACAATTATAAGAATAGAAAGGATTGATATAAAGAAAATTCGAAACATTTGGAAGATCATCCATTTCGGACGGGAACAACGCATAGTAGTTCCTCCTCGTCAACTTTAAATCTAAATTATGAGGTTATGGCTTATGGGAATAAAATCGACCGGACAACTGCTCTGATAGCGTTAAACCATGCATCGTCTAAAAGGAATGAAGTAGCATCGGGAGCACTAGCAGTGGCTGCCAGAACTAAAATTGGATTCCACATTCTTATAATTCCTGACTAAATCCTGACGAACTGGTGGACTAGCAATCAAATATTTTCCAGCTTCTGCAACCTCACTTGACGCATCCCTAGCAGATTCTTCCCGTCTTATTCTTGCTCGTTCCCTTTATACAACGTTGGACAAACAATGAAATAAGTTAGGTTAGTGGCAGTATGGTTTAGTGACCCTAACCCTGACAGTTGATACATTTAGACAACTTACCCACGATTTGCACCGTAGAAGTCTGGTGGACGCGGACGTGGACTTAGTACTTAGTTTAACGTGGTTACTACGTGGTTTAATACTAACGACGTACCCTGCTGAGGATGTTGAACATTAACTCACTAAATGATTTGATTTTATCAGGATTAACTACAAGATTAAAAATTAGTCGTATCTTCGAGGAGAGGAGGCGTAAACGCCTTAGCAATTTTTCCTTTGACTCATTTTACAATTTTTGTTAATTTTTTGAATGGTTTTAATGGCGCCATGTGCTGGGTTCATATAAAAGTTGCTGCACGCTCTCCTTGCTTTGGGTGTACTCGCACGATTTGGGTGTTTCGCTACAGTCTAAAAAAATGAAAATTTGAACGCGTTTTATCAAAAATTCTACTTGAATCAAATAAATTTTCAGCATAAACTAAATTGTTGAATAATTGATACACCAAGGATTTGAAAAGGTTTAAATTAAATGTTAGGATGACTGCCCCCAAATGGCTTTGGGATTTAGAGTAACGTTTTGTCAGACCGCATTTCCAAAAGTTTCTTGCCGATTCATTCTTTCTTTCATCTTCATCTTTTTTATTTTTTGTTTGGATTAAATTCTCTCT
>JAQIWD010001834.1:0-10989 GCA_034694825.1 Anurida granaria | reverse complement strand
ATTCACTAATCCATTCAAAAAGTGGACAGAATGGATCTAATTCACAATTTTGATGTTTTTAGAACAAAAGACTGAGATTTTGAAAGAGATTCTGGTGGATTGTAAAGGGATTGGAAACTATTTTAACCCAAATGTCCAATTCTACTTTGATCTCGTAGGTCCTTTTTCATTCTTCACAATTAATTATTTATGGAATTCCTGACAAGTTTTATTATTTATATTTATTCAAGTGTTTTGATGTCCTTGGGAGAGTGATTGAGTCCTTGAATGAGATCATGGAAGAGTGTGGGGAGGATGTGATGAGTCTCCTCCAATCTCTCTGTCGAACATACCATGGGGACATGAACTGTGCTGTCAAGATTTGGGAACTATTCCACAGTATGCAAATCCCTCTACTAAAAAATCACTAATTATCAAGGACTTGGCCTTCATTGACCTTCATTGACGTTTTTCCAGGACTGGGTTCAGTTGTTGGGAAGGATGGGGATGAGAAGATCCAGAGGCAGTTCATGTCTTTGGTCAATGGGATGACACGCAAGTTGGACACTTATGGAATCGACGTCCTTAAAGTTGCATTTAAAACCCTATCAACACTGGCAAAGGTACGACTTTAAGGGTACAATCTCATTCCTACCTAAAGAGTTTACCCTAAGAGTAATGTTTTGCTTTGTAGGCTGACCCCTTGTCCCAATGGACCCTTATCAAGGTACAGGGTGTAGTGGAGGAAAAGTCCATTTTCCCTTTCGTGGCCAACCTACTCAAAAGTCCGAGTCAACAAGTCCGGATCGGAGGGGTCAATTTCTTTTGTGATGTTTTTGAGGCAGAGTCACTGGTGAGTGGGATGGAAGCCCCAGAAGGACTCATCACACAATCCTCAACACGACGAAAGGAATTGTATGAACTCATCTACACAAAATTACTCGAAGTTTATAACCCACCGGTAAGGAATTTAGAAAGGAGTTGTGAGAATTAATTAGTTTCATTGATTGATTGTTGGTATTGTAGGGTGGTTGTTCAGAAGAGGAAGGAGTAGAGGAGACGAACAATCGAACTTCCGTTGTGATATCCTGCCTGGTTAAAACCATCTTCTTGTATCCATTTAATCAGAAGAGAGTTCTCTTTTCTCTCTTGCTCATTCTCAAATTGAAATCAATCAACATTGCCCTCATCAATCGAGCCCTCATCCATCAACATCCAAATCCAATCCAAACCCTCTCTGCTCACATTATCTACTCTATTGGGAAATGGATCAAACTCAAATACACAATACTCGCAAGTTTACACCCTTTTTACTCAAAGTAAGGAACGTGTCCAGGGTTTACAAGAATTGATTCCTTTCTTTCAGGAATTTCCTTTTCAATTGTTTGACTCCGCAACACCTCAAGAATTTTTTGGAAAATATCGACGGGAAATCAGTTTTCAATTATTCCAGGCATCGGAAGTAGAAAATCCAAACTTACTGGAGGATTTTAGCAGTCTCACCTCCACTCCCATCATAAATTTAATCAAGGTTAGTCAGTTGAATTGAGTTGAAAGAAATCTTTAGAAATGTTTTTGAATTTGTATGGAATGGTTTGAATTGTGTTGTAGGATTGTTATGGGATGATCATGAGTCGCCTAATCCTTGGTCTTGCCTCGACCAATGGTGAGACTGCGAATGAGAAACCTGGGAAATCCACCTTCACCAACCTCACTTCCACCTACACTCGTCTCATCCACATCTTTGGGAATGTTGTGAATTCAGAGGATTACTTGAAGGTTTGTCTGGATGAAGTCATTCTCCAGATGGTCAGCCTCACCTTTGCCCCTGGCATCACATCCAGTTGGGATTGTGGAAGTATCAGACTCCCAGAACCGGAACCTCCATTTTATGATGAACTCAAAATCCGTGGTGGGCTGGACCAACTGAGGCACAAACTCCATTTGACCCCTGGACATGTGAGTGTGATTGGCCACTTGGTACGAACTTCCCCAAGGAAATTGTATCGGATACTCCTGACCCTTGTTTTGCGGATTCACGACGCACATGATTCACTGGAGAAATACTGGAGACTCCATCATTATTCCTTCTTTGTGAAATTACTCCTCGCAGAACCCCGGGATGTTTTTGATGGGATGAAGCACTATGCCTGTCAATTCACTCTCCATTCTTACCTCCGTCTTCTCCAGGAACAACTCAACTCATCCACATCACCACAATTTACAACAGCCCTTCTTCACATCCTGACAGAACATGTCCAGACCCTCACTCATTTGAGTCATGAGGAGATGGGGATCCATTTCAGATCTGTCGTCACTCAGGTCGTTGCCATTGGGTCCAAATGGCCAGAGGCCACTGGAGGGGTCGTGACGAAACTCCTGGATTTCCTCCTCAAGACTTCTGGCGTGACCTTTTCTAAGAATATTGCTTCCCTGGATCCATTCCCAAGTGACGTTGAAATGTTTGGAGAGTACCATGAGATCCATGCAGAATTTAAATATGGAAGACAACGGAGTGAGTGGACGCTGGAGAAGGAACTCCGAACTTGTTTGGAAATCAATGGGAGTGGGCGGAGTGGGAGTTGTAGGAAGGAGAGACTCCAATTCATCAAACAACTCCTCGCACAACGCAAGTTTGACCTTGAAGAATTGGTCAAGGTCATGGCCACCAAACGGTTTTGGGACGAGTGTGATCGAGACAAGGACACGGTACATGGACTCATTCAAATGCTCCTCGGAGTCGTCACAGGATCACGAGACGAAGAGGTGGGTACTTTTTTCTTGGAAAAAGAATATTATCTATCTAGTATTTTGAAAAATGTAAACTGATTTCTTTTTAAAAATGTAAGACGATTTTGGAGGCGTGTCGGTGCCTGGGTGAAATTGGTCCAGTTGACCTCGCAGTCCTCGTCCTCCCCTCCTCTGAGACTCTGGTCAAGTTTAGTTGTGCTACAAAAGCCATTGAGGCCCTCCTGACCTCTGCAGCTGAGAACTTGCTGAGTGATGAGATTGGGTTGGTGGCCACAACTGGACAAGTCCTGGAATCCCTACTACAAACGACACAAGTCCAGGAAGTCCTGGAAGGAAGGAAAGAAGACAAGTCTCTTCCTCTGACCAAAACAAATCCAGGATTAGCTCAAATTTTGATTCCGTTTAAGTGGCAGGGGACTGGGGAAGATGGGAAGGTCACTTTATGTAATCCATCCACATTGGAATCCCAATTGAATACCCTTGAGAGTACAACTGAATTTGTGAGTTACCCCAAATGGTTGACTCAGTTGACGTGTGGTCTCATCATATCACTCAGACCAGAAACTTCATTCCTACATCGACTCCTTCCACTCTGTCGTCTCAAGGTAACGTCTTTCTAATCCAACTTTCCAAAAGTGGTCCAAAATACATTTATTTATTACATCAGAATTAATTTATTTCAAAATGTTCAAAATGTTCAAAATGTTCAAAATGTTCTTTAGGTTTCATTTTGTGAGGAAGTTTTGCCGTACGTGACGTATGAGTGTTTGATGGCGAGTAAGACGAATCCCATTGTACGTCGTCAGTTGTCTTGTTACTTTCGCAAATTCTTCCGAAGTTTCTCCACTTTGCGTCAAAGTACTTGCGCCTCATTTTCATGCAGAGGGACAAATGGTAACTTCGTTTTAATAACAACTTCTTTTCCCAATTGTTGTTTCATTCAAATTGATTCAAATTGAATTTTGTGATCCAAGGAGGTGAGGATGGAGAGAATTCCCATGTCCCAATCCATGGGAATAAATTGGCCCTCCGTTGCCTTCTCAGGGTCATCCAATTCCTGAGACTCCATGAACTTCCATTTGAAAGAACTCACAAGTGAGACACTCCCAATTGTAATTCATGTCGTAATCTAATTAATCAAAATTACGAAATGTTTTCATTTTATTTTTATTAGAACTGCCTGGGATAATAATTTTTGGGTGGATGTAAATTATTTGGATTTGGCCAAAGCAGCACAATTCTGTGGTGCCTTTCTAAGCTCCATTTTATACTCGGAAATACATGCATACAGGTACAAGATCGTACATTTGGATTCCACGAAACTGCATAAGTGTGGTTCTAATTCTCTGATATTGATTTTATAGCATTGATGACAAGGGAGAGGGTCTTGTTCAAGGGTTTGGGTCGTATGAGGTCAACATTCGTGGAAAGCAAACCCCAACGACAGAAATTGAAAAGTTGTTGCTCAAGGCGTACATTTCAATTGGAGAATGTGATGCTGTTTATGGGTGTGGGAGTGCACGATACTCTGATTTCAGTTCCAATGTCCAACACTTAGCACAAATGAACCAATGGGGAAGATCCCTGGCTGCCTTTGACTCCTCCCATCTTGGCCCAAGTCAGTTGGGCCAACATGGAATCTCCACGAGTCTCAAGGAACTTGGCCTCTTCAGTACCCTCTGGACTTATTTACAAGGGGCAGAGGGAGGGGGACTCCTGGATCCTGACTTGGCAGAAATTCAATACGAATGTGGCTGGAGATTATCCAAGTGGGATCTCAACTGTGACAAGGCCAACTATGTGAGGAATTGGAGGGGGGTTGAGGAGGATCTCCATGGGATTCCAACTATCCAGAAATCAATCTACGAAAGTATACAAAGTGCACTCAACAATGACAAACTCAAACAGGTGGAAAGCATTCGAAGGTAAACACACTTTCTAAATAAACTTTCATTTTCAATTTATTTTATAATTATTATATATTTTATATATTTTGATTTTTCCTTCCAGAGGTTTCATGAGTATTGTCCAGGATTTGAAACACGCGAGTCTGGAGAGTGGAGAGAACTTGTACCCCTTCCTCACTCAATTCCAAATGTTTAGAATCGTAGAGGATTTCTATGCGACGCGTTCGTCTGGGGTCCCATTGGAAACTCTACTCCAGAATTGGCAACTCCTGGATAAATTGGGTTGTAGGAATTTGAAATTCCAGGAGCCAGTTCTCTACTTGCGAAGTATTTTGTTGAGGGCGTTCAATGAGCAACAATCGAGTCCTACCTTAAGTAATTCCCATGATGAGTCTGTTCTTCACTTGTTATCCAAAGCAAGGGCAGCTGGGAGGTTGGAATTGGCCGAGAGTTGTGCTTCCAAAATATTTAGTCGTGGGATGTTGGCCCGGAAGGAAGTGGAAGTGGCCAAGAATCATTGGGCAAGGGGAGAGCAGGACATTGGCCTGTCCATCCTTGGCCGATTCCTAACTTCTTCAGTTGGCCATGATCACAATTCAGATATCCAGGCAACGTCCCTCCTTCTCTATGGAGAATGGCTATCAGAAACTAAATCAGAAAATCCAAATACCATCATGGAACAATATTTTACCAACAGTGTCAAATTATATGAGAGCAAACAAGCATTTGGAACGGCACAGGAAATATCAAAGGCATATATTACACTCGCAAGGTACCTTTCTTATCCTATCTTTCCTTTTTTCTAAATTTCCAAATTCTATAATTCTAGAAAAACTATAATTGGTTCTAATTTGGATTATATACATTATACACAGGTACGCAGACTCCTTGTATCAAAATGCTTCCGCTTATGGCAAATCTGAAATGTTTCAAGAAAAAATGCGCACACTTCACAAGGTACGGGAAAACGGAAACTCAGAAATTGAAAAACATGAATTTGGGTTGAGAATGAACACATTTGCAGGCAAAATTGGAGCTTGACGAGATGCAGGTGGCAGTTGACCCCTTGGATGCAGATGGGCAGAGATCAATGATGCTCCTGAAGAGACAAATAAATTTGGACACGCAGGAGGCGCAGTCGACCCAGACGGAATCTAAACGATACTTGACGATTGCTCTCAAATATTATTTACGAGGACTCAAACATTCCTCACAACACGACCTCCTCATTTTCAGAGCAGTAAGACTTAGGTTAGGTTAGGTTAGGTAGATATGGATTGATGTCATTTGTTCCTTAGATTGGTCTTTGGTTGGACAATACACATGTAAAGGAGACCCTTGAAGTGTTTAACACAGAGTCCCTTCCCTCGTACAAGTATGTGATGGTCCTTCATCAGTTGTCGGCTCGATTGGGCCTAAGTGGTCACAATGGTGTGGGGGAAGCACTCCAGAGGATTTTGCTCAACTGTGCCCAAGATCATCCCTACCACACACTTCCGGTTCTCCTTGCTCAGGCACTCATGGACAAGGACAAGGAACATGGGAAAACCCTCATCAAAAAGGTACGAAAAATTTAAAAATGTAAAAATGAAATGAGACTTGTAATGAAATGAACTTTTAATATTATTAATGACTTGTTTTGTTTTTTATTAATGACTGGATAGAATGTACGAGTTGATGCTGCTCGTCATTTGGTGGAGAGATTGAAGAATGGGCCCCTGGGTGAATTGACTACTCGGATGGAATTGGTTTGGACTGCACTCATCAGTTTGGCCAATGTGACAGAACAAGCAAGAACAGCAGGAGTGAAAGTGATCCCACAGGATGCTCTCCTAAGGAAACTACAAAAGAATATCAACATTGTCCCAATCCCAACCATTTCACTACAAGTATCACCAACTGCAAAGTACAAAAATCTCATCATCGGTCAGTCATTTTCAACATGGGTTTTATATAATTTCCAAGTTTTCCATCCAGTTTTTATATTGATTTTTGTTCCTAGGAATCCATGGATTTGACTCCAAGTACATTTTGGTGGGTGGGATGAACTCACCCAAGAAAATAGTTTGCACTGGAACCAATGGGAAAAAGTACAACATGCTACTCAAGGTAAACAACCAAGGGAGAGGGACCTTGGTTGAGAGATTTTTGTGAAGGGATTCCAGGATTGGTTCTGTTTCCAGGGACAAGATGACCTCCGACAGGATGCAGTCATGCAACAAGTCTTTGCAGTCATGAACAAGTTGCTCCTTGCAGAACCCACCACCAAAGCTCGTCAACTCCAAGTGAGAACTTACAAAGTGGTCCCACTCTCGGTAAGGTCCGCATGTTGCATGATATCGTATTGTATTGTATTGATACCTAATCCAATCCTCATTAGTTTACACTAACATTTACATTTACGCAACACTTGCATCTGTATTTAGCAACGGAGTGGACTCATTGAATGGTGTGAGGAGACAAAGACATTTGGAGAATATCTCATGCGGAATCATAAAGTCTACAGGCCAAATGACTATGAACTAGCAGACTGTAGGAAGAAAATGAATGTAAGGGAACATTTAACTTTGGGACCTATTTATCTAATAAAATTCCATGTTTATTTAATAAAAATCCATTCTTTTCTAACTTTTGAAGGAAGTGACGACGAAACCAAATCAGATCAAGATGGAAGTGTACAATGATATCATGTCAAAGTGCAAACCTATTTTCAGACACTTCTTTTTTGAACGATTCAAAGACGCAGGGACTTTCTTTGAGCGGAGATTGGCTTACACCAGAAGGTGACACTCCCCAACTTTCCATTTTTAATTCCATTTTCCATTTTTATTCATCTTGTTTTTCCAATGTCGCCATTTATTTTGTTAAAGTGTCGCCACTTCGTCAATGGTTGGTTACATACTGGGCCTGGGTGACCGTCATGTCCTGAATATCTTGGTAGATCTCAAGACTGCTGAATTTATCCACATTGATTTAGGTAAGAATTTCACCAGGAAGAGGAACAGAGAAATAAATAAGAGAAGTTAATTGAATGTTCGGATTGATTGATAGGTGTGGCCTTTGACCAAGGGCGAATCCTACCTACCCCGGAGACGGTTCCCTTCAGGCTCACGAGAGATGTCGTAGACGGAATGGGATTTTGTGGGGTGGAAGGGGACTTCCGGAGGTAATGAAAATGTCCTTCATTTATTCTACGCATCTTGAGTTCCTAATAATAATATCACAGTCTATCGATGGGGTGGGTGGGCTATGATAATATTCAATTCCTAATTTGTAGATGTTGTGAGATGACACTGGAAGTGTTGCGGAATAACACTGAAATTATTCTGACCATCCTTGAAGTTCTTCTTTATGATCCTCTCTACATTTGGACTCTGTCGGATGATCGTGTTCGGAAGGTTCAACCTGGCGGTAGGAATTCCAAACTCCCTCCAGCATCCGGGGCCACACGAGGAGAAGAACCACCAAAGGGTACAAACCTAAATTATTACATTAAAACATTAAAACATTCCTGTAAATTGTTAAAATTGTTCCCTTAATCCTTCTTTTGTTTTTGTTGGGTTTTTAGAACGGAATAATTCTGCTGCTCGCGTCTTGCTCCGCCTCCGACAAAAGTTGGTGGGTGTTGAGGAAGGGATTTCATCCGGATCAACCCTCAGCACATCCGGTCATGTCTCTTTTCTAATTCAGAGGGCATGTGATTCGTCCCGTCTGAGTCGCCTCTTCCCAGGGTGGCAGCCATACTTGTAAACACAGCTTACTTAACTCTATCTCAAATGGAATTTAATTAAACTTTAATTAATACTCTATCTCAAATGGAATTTAATTAAACTTTAATTAATAAGAAGAAGAAGAAGAAGAAAGAGAGTAATTATAAGTTTATTAATAATTAAATCCAAAATTAATAGAAGGTCAAAGGTAGAATCCAAGGGTTTAGATGAGGTTAGGATGACTGGATCCTCCCTAACTGAGATGCTATTTAGAATAAGGGGAGAAATCATGGCATGAGACATTTTTACACTTTCGATAATCAATTGGGAGTTCTTTTTTGGTGGGTCCGGTGGGTGGGTGGGATTCACAAGAATCCACTTGGCCGACTCAGTTCTTCTGTCGTTATCTCCCCATCCCCATTCTCATCCACAAATTTCTCAATTATGAATCGAGCAGTTTCTGGATTCGTCTGAATTTCATCCACGAGCCAAGCATTGGCGTAACTCCTACAAATCAAACCAAACACAAGAATTTTAAAACAAAAAATGATTTGAATTTTTGTAGGAATTGGATAACTTTGGATCGTGATTCGTGATTCGAGTGAATTAAAAAAGAAATGATTAATTTAATTTCTAAATTACTCAGGGGTTGAAAAAGGAAAAGTAGGGTAGGAAGAAGAAAAGTTGGAAGGTTCATTTAAAATTGGGAAGAAATGTTGAGCGTGGATTGGATGGAATGGATGAGGATGAACCCACTCATTACCCCTTTCCTCTTAAAATAATAAAACAAGAACTTTTGAAATTATTTTGTTGTTCTTTCTCCCTCTCCATATTCATTTCAGGAGTGAATTTTAATAAATTAATACAAGGAAACGAAGGTAATTGAGGTAATTAATTCCTACGGAGACTCTCACGTCATCCCTAGGAAAGTTCCCAAACTTTCCGTTCCCCTTTGGACTTGTTTCCCTCCTACGCGTGGAGGAATTAAAAATCCATCCATCCACAAAAGGAATCAAAATCCAGAGAACCTTTTTCCAAATTAGAAAAGGGATAAGCGGAAGTTGTGTTTAAACTTTGGATTTTGTGGGGGATGGTTGGTCTAACCTAAGCCAGGGGGTGAAAGTTGATTTAATCTCCATGAATACGAAAATGGAATGAGGGAAGTGTGTTCAATCTACTTGAGAAGGAAGGGATGAAGATTAAAGAGGAAAAAGAAAGTCCGCTTTCACTTTCCCCACCTTCTTTCTTTCTTTCGGGGATTTAGGAAGAGAAAGACGGAAATTAAAAGTTAAGTTTTATCTCCGGTTTCTCCCCCTCCCTCCGCTCCAATCCATCCCACAAATTCAATTTTTAATAATATTCTTTCTTTTCTAAAAATGGTGTAATGATTTCGGTCAAATTAGGATGTGACACTGGCAATCCCATAAACCCCCATACAGCAAAGCTGTCCGTGGTTAAAAATGGAAAAATGGAAAAAATGGAAAAAGAGAAAGTGGACCTTACGTCTTGCTATCAATGTTTGTGGATGGGAAATTGTTCATGTTGTCCAGTAAGAGTGAGGACGAGGGAGGACGATTCATGATTGACTCACTTCCTCCACCTCCGTTGTTCCCACGTTTCCCAAATCCACGAGCTGTGGATAGTTTCCCATTTTGAACTTGAAATCCACGAGAAGATCGAGGGTTCCCGTTCCGTTGGACCAATTCATGTGGCTCAGGGAAGGAAAGGACAACGGACACGACGCAAACCGTCAAAAAGAGACCAAGATATAAGCGACACATTCTGCCGTCAACGGATATCCCACTTTAGGCTCAAACCTACAAAAACAAAACCAAAAATGAGACAGAAACAGGAAATAAATTAAAAGAGAGTTGATGAATTGACAAATTTGAGAAACTTCTGAGGAATTCAAATTTAAAAAAAGAAAGGTTGAGCCTGTAAAATTGTGTTATGATTTTTAATCCCGAGTTGCTCACCTTTCCTGTTCAAGATCCTTTGAATGAAAGAAGTTTGAATCCTTTTCGAAGGTTTTCTCTCGTTGGGTTTTGTCTGAAATGCGGTGAGAGAGAACCCCAGTTGAGTCAATTCCCTGATTTTGTAATATTGGAAAATCAGCAGGAATTTATGCAAAGAATGGAAGGAGTAAAGAACTTTTCCTTCCTTTTCCTTTGAGTGTGACTTATAAGTAAGTGTGACTTGATTTTACGACCTGAGAAGAGACTCTTCCTGCCTCACTTTCAAGGGATCTTTAAAGGAATGAGACTGGGACTGAGTTGCTTTTATTGGGCAGAAAGAGCCCTGATTGGAGGATGGGAAAAGGAAAGAGAAAGCAGCAGGGGATAAAACGAAAAGACACGGGGATAAGGACGTCCACTTTCACGGAAATTCCTCCTAACCTAACCTAAGCGCAACAGTTTTCTCACCCCCGACTTGCCTTTGACGTCCACACCTACGTCCACCCCATAAATCACTCCCGTCCCGACAGAATTCGTGGAAATCCCAGGCACAGGTTGGGAAATGACTCCAATTTGTGTTAATAAAAAAGACATCATGAAGGGATGGAGTCATGGGTCTTATTATTGTATTATCTTATTAAATGGGAAATGATGGAAAGAACAACAGGAGGGAAAACACTCCAGGCG
>JAQIWD010001833.1:0-10990 GCA_034694825.1 Anurida granaria | reverse complement strand
AGTCGATAAATCACTTCACGAAATTGTTTTTCTTTTAGCGGTCATGTTTAAACATTACTGGTTGGCTTTTTGTGGTAGAAATATAGCTCGGTGTTGGCAGTTTATATTACATTTTACTAAATATTTTCTAAAATGAAAAATATTTACGTAAATATTTCGCCCGTTTTAAGGAAATTTTTTTTTATCTGAATTCGCTCGCTTGGTGTAAGGCTAAATGAAATTGACTTTAAAAACTCCATATGTTTGAATATTATTTCAAGGAATCATTTCATCACGGAAATACAAAATAGGGCAGCCCCTTTTGTATTTCAACCATTCAGAGCTTCCGTAGTTTTAATCATTCCAAGCCATATCTGGGCGCTGCATTTTCTCATACAGCGTTAACGTGGCAGAATACCAGCATTAAGCCTGACCGCGTTGAAAAACATGTACTGAAGAACATTATAGCGAAATAAAACGCTAATATCCGAATCAGTGCGACTGCACTCATAAATTCATTGCAAAAATTCATGTTTAATTATTGACCACTTTTATGTGGTTCTACGTGTAAGGAGCTCCCACATTAATATTAAGCATAGGTTTCTTGTTCCAAGAATTTTCTGTTTTAGTCTGGTCGGACTCTCTATCTTTAGACAGGATGGCTCCAGCCTGGCTCCCTCTCTAAGAGTAGACGGAGTGGATAAACTTAGACAGGGCACGCCTACTCCCTATGTCTAAACATAGACAAACTCCTCCCCAAGCCTGTCTATGTATAGCCAGGGTAAACTTTGACCTCAAAAGTACAGATCATTTCAAAAAGTTCCGAAAAACGCAATACTGATTCTGATGCAGGACATTCTGGTGCGTCAGTGATGGTTGCAATAGGTCTCCAGCCGTTGGGAAAGTTACCGAAAAATTGAAAAAACCGTGTAACTTTCCCCAATTTAGCTATTTGTGAAATCTTATTTTTTAGTTGGCAGTTCATCATTAATTAGTACCGATTAGAATACTAATTTGGTGATTTAGTTAGAAATTAGTGGTTTGATTTGCAAAAAAATTTTTCCTGTCTAAATTTAGACATGGTGTCTATCTATAGACACCCTGATTAAGATTAGCCACCTCCAACGTTGCCATCATTTTGCTTGTGTTTAACGCTTTTTACATAAACATATGGATACATTTGGCAACGTCGGACGAGCGTAGTCTATATTAAGCCAAGGTGTCTAAATTTAGTCATGCTGAAGATTAATTCCGAAAGATGGGGACTTTGGAGTTTCCTGGTTATACATAAACAAGGTATCTATGTTTAGCCAGAATAAAAACAATTTCTCCGGTAGATCTACCCAAAGTCAACCCTGTCTAAACATAGATAGTCCTCCCGGACTGTATTTGTGATTTTGAAGGGAGTGTGTACGTGCCCTTTTGTCCTCCAAGTGTTTCGACTTTTGTTTCCGAGCATCTCTTATCTTTCTTTTTTATCTCAAGGCTAAGAATAGAATGCAGAGCTTTGTACTCTTATGCGTCTTTTTTCCACCAACTAACTTTCTTACCCTTCACTTCCACTCAAGAACTCAACGGTTTATCCCCTCCATTAGATTCACCCTGGCTTATAAAATCAACGACTGACGACGAGATTTGTGTAACTGGAAACTGCTCAGTACCATTGAAATACCGTGAGAAACTAATGTAAGTCAAAAATAAATCTTAATCCACTCAATTATCATTGCGGATTTCTTTAATTATTAGACACATTTCCGTTAATCTGAGAATTGAAAACTCCAGTTAGCTTAATTTCCTTTCAAGTTTATAATTTCTTCAAATTTGCACAATGTTTTAATGGCGAGTACAAATTCAAAATTTTTTTATATTCCAAACTCAACCAATAATTTTTTTGGAAAGATCTCACTTTTGTTCATTTATGAGGATACCCTAACCGAATGCCTTTTTACATGTTAAGAACTTTGTCCATTCCTGTAATCAATTTTTTAAGTAGGCATTCAAATTATATTTGTTGTTTTTCAGGAATGAGGTCACTCGGATCAAATGATGACAGACAACGGAAAAACTGGCAAATTCGATTTCGGGATGAAGGGAAGATGGTTATTTTTGTCCATTCCAAAAACACACGAGACTCTTTCAACGACGCTACAAGATTTTGCTCCCTTTGCAAAAATCGTCTAGGTATATACATGTTTATCAAAAAATTTTGTTGAAGATTTTTGTGCAAGGATGTCTAATGATTTTTGTTACATTAATTAATAGCAATGAGACAAGAGAGCTATCTAAGGAGAACATGAACAAGGCTAGTTTGCTGCTCAATCTTGGTTTATAAATTTTGCGGATACTGCTTGAGCCATTTGCAACAATCTCGTGTATCAGGTAAGCATGTTCCATCCCCACAATTTTTGATTATCACAAATGAAAGGATTGAGATTGAATTTTCGCTAAAATGCATTCGTTTTCAATTTAATTACTAGGCGACTAAGAGTTCCCTCCACCTATTTACGATAAATTCATGTGACACATTCCGT
This sequence comes from Anurida granaria, assembly GCA_034694825.1. Taxonomy (NCBI): domain Eukaryota; kingdom Metazoa; phylum Arthropoda; class Collembola; order Poduromorpha; family Neanuridae; genus Anurida; species Anurida granaria. The sequence goes on along the minus strand of JAQIWD010001833.1, from coordinate 8,480 downwards.
CCCCGTGCTTGGGTGTACCCAAAAGATCTGCAGTAGATCGTCCCGTCTAAAGCTCAAAAGGACAACCAAGCGGAATGAAATAAGAAATTGAAAATGATCAACAGGAAAGGTCAGCCTTAGATTCAGTTTTATATATTTTACTGTTTGCAAAACTTCATAGTAGGCTAGGCAACCAATTAGTTTTGTAATTTAAATAGAGTATCAAATCAGTTTCCAAATTCAAATCGCCGCTAATCCATTGACAGGCCTTATCACTCTTTTTTAAAACATTCATTCATCTGATTTTATTTGACATTTGGCTCGAGGGCCTGAGCAATTAGTTCCATGTACAAAAGTATTCATGTGTACATATTAATTATTGAGGTCATAAAATTGAATTGATCTTTTTTTAAACAGCGTCTTAGAACACAAGGAATTTAAAAATGAAACTGTTTCCGCTTGAATCTAAAAACAGTTCTCCTTGAAATAAATGAACTAAAGTTACATTTTGTATTTTCATGCAAAACTGTTTTGGGTAATAATGAATTGTGCGCCTCATAAATTCGAAATACTAAATTCTAAATTCTAAAATATTTCCGAACCATGACTGCTCATTTTTTTGAAACCAAATTTACAAGTAAGTTTTGTCACCATTTAAAAAATTTCCAAAAGACACTTCTAAGAACAGGATTCAGACACGTAATAAGAAGTTGGCATGAATCGTTTTGCAATTTATAAAACATGGCATTATTTACTTAAAAACTTGTTTAAAAAAAATAATGAGCTTATGTTTGGCTTAAGGGTGGGCTATACCTACCGCTACGCCAATTTTGGGGATGGAGAATTGTGAGCGAGACCCACGGGAGGGAGCCGGTAGTTGTTTTTTTGTTGTGGGAAAAGGGAATGCGAGTTCTCAATTTCATGCGGATAAGAAAAAAAGACGCATCCTCACTTCTCCCCAGCCCAAACCAATTTTTTCTCCCGCCTTCTCTTTTATATTGAGCATCACTTAATCGATGAAACATTTAACTTCTAAAATTAATACGTCTGTAGTGAAAGTCTACCGGCCAAATAAGTGATTTTCCACGTCCCATTCAAGTGGGAATGGTGCAATTCTCTCAGATTTGTAATAAAACCGTACGTTTAGTTACGGTGCCGTGTTTTTTATGCAAATTTGTGTAAAAATATGTTTGGCAATTTCTCCTGACAAACATACGGCCTAATTCACCAGAAATCGACAATATAACACTATCCGACTGGTCAGTGAGAAAATTCAAAAAAAGTTTAAAAAAAATTGAACTGCGGGTTTAATTCTTATTAAGGGATACGTGACGAATTCTGTGAAATTTTGACATATGGTATTGGCATGGGGGAGAGGAGTTTTCCTGTTTCTTAGAAAGAGCAAAGTTCATCCACACCTGGCGTCCCTTAATTCATCCAAACTTATGAAGTGATTTGTTCAGGGCAAGTAAGACAGACTTACAACCACTCATTTGTAATCACTATACATAAAGGGACAAAATTTGCGCTGAGCTGAGCTCGGTGCATGTGTACTAAGAGAGAAAGAGGGGAAAACCATTCGCAGCTGTGGTCAACCACGATCGTGAATCCGGGTGCGGTTCCCTGCAGAGCCGCACCCCGTTGCAAAAAAAAATTTTGTTTTGAAAAGCGATTCAGCGCACAAGCGAATTTTCGCTGAAAAAGAACAGGCTAGCGATTTTTTTGCCGAAGGCAAAAAAACCGCTAGTGAGCAACAACAGTCTGTTTTATGGCTTTGCTTACCTGGATTGAGGATTTTACTCAAAACTTTGCTAGTTGCCTGCATCAGAAGATTCGCGTGAGAATTTTATCAAAAACAAAAAAAAATTGCGGAATCCAAATTTACCACTTCCGTCGTCTGTTGAAACTTTATATCTACATTAATGGCAAATCAGTTAAAAAAATGATGCTAAAAATTTGTTTAATGCAGAATTTGAGTTCCCATAATGACAAAGAGGGATACCACATTATGTTGAGGGGAGCTTGGTCTTAAATCTTCCGTGTGTGGGATAATTTCATATTTTTTCGCGCCGCTTCCTCTGGTTGCTTACTTTGTTCTCCTCTTTCTCTCTTCACATGGGACAGAAGTGTTACAAAGGTTCTCAAGCAGTAGTCCTGTGGCGCAGTAAGGAGGGCATTCATGCATGAACCAGGGGGCACGGGATCGAGTCTCTGTTGATCTTTTACTGTTTTTTTTGCCACATCTTATTTTTTTTAACAATGAATCATTTAAGTCTCATAAGGTTAGGTTTAAAAGGCAGAAATAGAATCTGTCAGCGCTGTTTTCATTTAGTTAGGTTATGAATGATATCAAGTTTCTTAATTTAATTATTTGACGTCAAACAATTAAATTAAGAAACTTGATATCATTCATAACCTAAACTAAATGGAAACTCAGGACACGATCTTATTCACGTTAGCTGGATTGGAGAGGGGACATTGGGAATAATGAGAACAAAACTGGCGCGAAAAATTTGAAATTATCTCACACACGGATGATTTAAGACCAAGCTTGCGGGGAGGAGGTTCCGAATAACTCTTTGAGAAACGATAGACGGGTTGGTACTTCGATTATTTGCGAAAGGGTATCATAATTTGATTGTCCTTGTGTGAGGTATATTTATGAATAACTCAAATGATGCGTTTACTATTAAAGAATTGAACTAAACACTAAACTCGTTTCATACTTGGCTGCCATCGAAATATTTAATCGTAATATGTGTTAACACTTAAACAACCATTACTATTTAGCACTCTGGCACAATTTTTTAACCAAAATCGTCAGCCTTGTAGACGACCAAGTGCTTACCAAGTGAGTACTTTTTACTCGTAGATAACCTTGTTGGAAATGTTGGATATCAACCAATGAATATATCAAAAATCATATTCGCATTGTTATATTGCTGTGAAATGCGTCTTTTAAAGGATTTAATCGCCGGATATAGTTCCACAAATTGCTAAATTGAAATTATAAAAATCTGCGATTCAGCCATTTTGTTTCCCGGGCTTGCATATGAAGCCTATTTTCAATACTATATGATTTGGATAGACTGTCAAGACGTCGAAAATCAAGTTTTAAAACAGGTTTCCTTTTCTACCTGTCCAGAAAAAAGTAAATCAGGTAACCACTGAATTATGTCTACTTTACAAAAAATGCAACATGACATTTTGGAGGGAAGTCTCTCTCCAAAATGGGCGGATGGAAATACGTGGTGTACTAGTGTTGAGTTTTTCATGAGTTGGCACGAATAGCCGTTTTCTGAGCATGAATCGCTTCAGCCTGGGCATAATTGAGACACCAAACGTGGTTGTGCCCAGGTACTTCATTCCACATGTTTTATATTCTTCGGCGTTCCAATCTAAAATGGATCAACTTTGGCTGAGTGGAGGTACCACGACTGAAACTCGAAAAACCATCAGCACTTTATTTATCTTCCGACCCATAGTGCAGGTTTCTTTGATTCCGAAATGGAGTGGGCAGTCGGGAAAACCTGGACTGACCTTTTCATTTCCATTCATTTCTCCTCGTCACTTGTTCTTTACAGTAAATTAAGGAAGAAACAACTGTTGAGATTGCTGTTGGCTTTACCATAAATTACAATCAGAACCAGAATTAGGGACATGAGCTCACCAGTACTAAAACTGCGGGTATTAAGTGGTGAGAATAGTTCATTATTGATGGGATAGAAGTTGTCAGCGGTTCGCAACTTATCAAGACCCGAGGATATTAGGAGGTCTGTGATGCTGACGACAGGCGGAACGTGGCCATTCATGACAATTGTAGCTTTTTGATCTTGGACCTGGGATTTGGAGATTTGTGTATTTCCGAATAACTCCTGATTCTCTGCGGTAAGTTGACAGGAGCAACTTGAAAAATAGTCTGCCGACTGTACAGTGACTGAACCGTTCCTTCCACAGTAATATTGACTCCATAACATTGAATGTCGTTTTTATCTCCAAACTGCTTCACTTGAACGGGATTAAGCGAGTCATTCAAACTAGTAGATGAGCATACTCGAATTTTGAATTGGTTTGGAGTTGTTTTGGTATCCACTGTGGTCAAGCAAGGTCCCTCAGGGAAGAAAAAAGGAGCGCCTTCATTGACGGTTGGAACGTCAAGCATTTGGGTGCAACTGGACTTGATTGATACAATAGCATTGGTAGGGCCTGTGTACCACACAACGCAAACACCAAATAACGAACACGGTTCGTTAAAAATAACAATTTACTAAGATAACAATTTACTGTTGTTGCCTGCTTCTCATTAAGATGTTGCTTTACGGTGTTAAGAGTTTGTCGATGCCCATCGAGTTGGCGAAGACTAAGTGGACGACGGTTACCAGTGTCGTATATTTTCCAGTCAGCTTTTGAAAGGTAATCCGAGTTGAGGCGGAGCATGTCGTTGTCCCAATCCTTGCTCACCCACGTTCGAATGGCAGATTTGGTGATCTTATATTCCCTGCCCTGTGGAATAGGGATCACTGTGACGTTTGCTCCTACTCGTTCTTTTTTTTATGCCTCTGTCTCTTCTAGCTTCACTTGCGAGAACAGTCGAATCATGTCGCTCTCCTCTTCCATCATTCCAAAGACCCTCACTCCGCGTGGATCCGTCATTTTCTTTTCCTAAATTCTAACAAATTATTACCAGTTAATTATAACGGATTTATTAAAACTTTCGAATGTAAGCTATTGTCATATAGTGGCTTAGCAAAATGTAAGGCTGGTAGTCCACCGACTACGCCATGGGCACTCTTATGAGAACTCAACCAAACCAACTGCTACAGCCACTACTACACTACATCCCTCTCTATCACATCTCACGCCCTCGTGAGATCCAGCAACTTCCAAAGTAAAGAAGTCCGCTTCACAAGATGGGACAGGCGTACGAGCTTTTCTTAAACACCCCTGCATCAAGCTTGGAATATGCAAAATATTTTGGGCAAGTCTAAATTTACTCCATTCTTCCTCCATTTTTAATTTTTCATCTTCGCTAGGCCTCGCATATCGATGAACCGCCAAGAGCTGGACGTTTTTGTCGAGATCCTGGAAGAAATCCTGGCAAACGGCCCACCAATGAATGGACTTTAAAATAAATATTCACTCTACAACAGCAGGCACAATTTGGCCCAATTGGAATTTTCAAAATTTTATTTTGAATAAATTGGATTTTAGAAATTGAATTTGTTTTTTTAAGTTTTTTTCCATTAATTATTGCTTATGGAAATAATCGGTGGGGTACCAAGGGTAATCGGAGTCATCTGGACTAACGAAGGTTGTCCGTGCCGAGTCGGGTCTGGGGCTCGGGTAACCAACAATCTGAAAAGAGAAAATAAACACACTTGAATTGTTGTTGGAATTTTTTTTTGAAATTTGAAACTTACTTTTTCGGGAGAAGGGCTTCGTGGGCAGTATCCTGGGCTGCACTGCTGGAAGTTGCCTCTTTCCTTCTCTGCTTCCAGTTCCGCCACCAACCGTTGGATCCGCTCGTCCTGGCACGCAGCATAGGCCCCTAATATCCTGACCTCATGCTTCGATCTATCCAAGTCCTCTCGAAGGGCGCAAAACGTAGCCGCCTTCGCCCGTTCGGCGGTCTCACGGCTCTGCTGATACGTATTTGTCCAGAATCTCAACTTTTCTTCTTCATCCTCTACCCTCTTGCGGAGTCCTTCCGTAGTTTGCTTTTCCTGCCAAAGCAGGGAACGCAGCGAGTCCACGTGGGCCCTTGCCCCCTTCATCTCCTCTTGCATCCGGGAGACTGTTGCAATAAGAAACGAAGCGTCTTTTTTCTGACGATCCATGACACTATGGCAGCGGGCCACCTCCATGTTTCCGTCACGAGACGGTTATACTCGACTAACACTGCTTCAATTTCGCTTTGGTGGGACTCCATGGAAAGTGCGAAAAACTATATGGGTGAATGAAATTTGCAAATCCACCGAAAACCTCATATGACTTTTCTCTTTCCTCTCAACGGACAACTTTCCCTCGCAAAATAAATTGACACATCAACTTTCCTTGTTTGGGTTTTTTTTTATTGAATACATTTCTCCCACGTACAACTAATATTGGGAATGGATTGAAAAAACTTGGTCCCTTTTTTGTCGTTTGACTCTAAATTGGTGGAACTAAGAGTACTTAGGATAGATTGAAATGATTTACCTCTAAATAAATGATAAATTACATAAAGGCAAAACATGCCGCACGTCAAAGATTTCTCTGGTTGATGCGGTGTTGAATTTTGCTTCCAGGTTCTTCCATATCCAGGGGGATACACAAATCCATATTTTTGGGGTTTTTCGGCAAAGGAGTCGTATATTATTAATCTTCCATTCAATCCAATTTAAGCCAACCAATGTCCAGTTCCTTCTTCTCTTGACCTCAGGGAGTTTTGAATGTAGGCAAAATTTTGGGCTTTGGGCAACTGCGCCATTTCGTCATTGGAAACAACTGCAGTAGCGACTGTTGGAAAGCAAGCCAATGCCTGGCGTAACGCAACGTCCAAAGTTTCATTGTCCATTATGCGAGCACGGCGCGTCTATTGGCGTCAAGTGTCAAAATGTTTGTAAAGGGACTCAAGACGGGCAATTTTAGCACGTTTGTAGTAGATTTTGCAATCTGGAGCGTCACCTGAATTCAAATGAATGAAAATGTAAAGGGTCACTTGCACTTTATACAATAGTACTTGCCATCAAGTCTCCAGTCTTCTGAGGCACAAATTTGTCTGACGGGACAGATTAGAGAAGCTCAAAAATGTAGAGTACGTAGCCCTCGGGATATGCAAATCTTGTGATTCCATTTCCGTTGGAATTGTTAAATGGCATGCCGGCAAAGATTCAAAAGTAGGCTTTTAAAAATTGCTTGGATATAAAGTTGAATTCCATGCTCTCATAAACAAATGATGATTCATCAAAAGTGACAGTGATGGAAATCAAATCATTTGCTTCAAATGCCAGAGCAGACTTGTCAATACCGCCTGACATGTTCCTGTTGTCAATGACAACGAGGCAAACTGTTCTTGGGATTCGGTTGTTGAAATTCACACGAGTGCAAAATTTTGTGGTGCCCACGGGTACGGCAAGCGGTCGAACGGTAATCTCGCGAAGAGGGTAAATTGCATGCATCCCACGATGAAACGACTGATTGTGTCCGAGTTCCACTTTGGGATTTACACGGCACAATTTCATAAACAGCGTCGCCTCCTCAATTTGCACTTTGAATGGAATTCCAGCTTGTCCTTGCTTTGTCGTGGTTGCAGAATCCAAATAAATTGCCGGAGAATTACGGGTGAGCACAATTTCCATTTCGACACCAGGAGGCAAAAATCTGTCCACTTCAAAAATGCTTGCTGCAATCTTGCCCAATGTTTCAAACGTAGAAGACCCCGCGGCTAGATCTTTTCTGATTTTCCAGCCTGGATTAGCGTCCGTAAATAAATTAATTTTTGAATCTGGGAACCAGAGTTGAGCTCCCATTTGCGCATTCTTTTCACTTTCACTTTTTCCAAGAATTTGGGGTATAGCGGCAGCGTATAGATAAAGCGACGCGCTATCCGATATTGTGACTTGGTTCAGCTGGACATTGCAGTTGCTGAATAGTAAAGAGTGGAAAAGGTGGGTTTGGCGCTTCGAGGTCTCCTGCGGCTATTACGGAGCCATCGGCTTGGGTCACAAGGCAGCGTAAATACAAGTAGGAATGCCCGGGGTGCCAGTATGTCGGCACCTTTGGTACTGTAAATGTAATCTCCATTTGCTAGCGAATCGATTGGCTTGAATTGTACGAGTTGAGAATCCAAGATCCCGACGTCGGTTCCAGGGACATAAAAAATTTGAAGGGAGTTAATGTAACTTTTTAATCTTAGACAGAAGCTCCATTTTCGCTTTCGCTTGCGTTTCCTGGGTTTGGTAAACTTTGGCTGAAATCCGCACGTTTCTTGGTAGACTTCCTTTTGGAGACTGATCCGGATTTTGAGTTCCGTTTCCTTTTCCTACCCCCGCCCGTCTGGTTGGACCTGGCGACCGTTTTGCGATGTCGCTTCCCTCCTCCCACTTTTTTCCTCGTTCCGTTTTTTGCACTGGGTTCTGAATGTCGCGCCAACGGAACGTAGAATGAAGGTGTGCATGTCCCCAGGCCTTCGCCCGTCTGTACTTGTGTAGGATCCATGGACATTTTTTTTTAACACGCACTCTCCTTGTTCGCTACAACTGACGGCACGCATAAGATGTTAACCCGACGATGACTAAAATTAAACTGTTGGCGACATTTAGGAAGGGATCATTTTTAAAGCAAATTCCTCCAAATGTAACTAGCGACATAATTTGAGCGGTGAATGTCTTGGTGTTCCGGAAAGACTTTCTTATCCGCCCTGCAAAAAGTCCTATACCGTCTCATACCAAAAGTCCCATACCGTCCCATACCAAGAGTCCCATACCGTCTCATACCAAGAGTCCCATACCGTCCCATAC
>JAQIWD010001832.1:0-10990 GCA_034694825.1 Anurida granaria | reverse complement strand
CCATTTTCCATGACCACTGACCTGCAGCGATAAAAGTGAGTCCCATGACCGAGTCAGGGACAGCCAGTGTGTATCCAATGATGGTCATCATCCAAGCCATGATGTAAGTGAGGATGGCAATCCAAGCGATGCAGACGAGGAAGGTCAGGGGGTACCACTTGCGGAAACGTACCTCTCGACAATCTGGGACTGTAAAGACGAAGAGGAATCGTGCTGGCCATCCCACGATCCATTCGACCCACTTGAGTCCACCTTGTCCAAACGGTAATTGGAAGAGTCCCCAGGCATCTGGAAAACAAAAAGTTTATAAGAAAAGTCACCGTAAATCTCGAGTGCCACAAGTGGGGCATAAAATCTTGGAAATAAGTGAAGGATTCCAGGGGTCACTGGAGAGTGGCACTACATTTCAAGGAATCTGACCTGGAAAACAACACCAGGTGCCCACATTCTACTGGAAGGAAGTGGAAGCAATCAATACGCGCGGAAGACCGGGCGGGAGAGCCAAATCCTGGGATCAGGAATTGCATTTGGGAGTTGAATTTGAAGGAAACTCAATTGAAGATACCTTAAGAAGCTTAGCTTTATCTTCTGAAAATAACAAAAACAAAAGGAGGAGATTTCTTTTGGATAAAAATCCACGAATTCCTGATACCTTTCACATTTCAAAAAAGTTACTTTCTCTCTTGGCTAAAAAGGAAAAGCGCAGTGATCCGTCATTCTCTGGAGGAAAAGAAAAGACGGGGAAAGGGCAACATTCCTTCATCCTTTCCCTTTTTCTCTCTGACATAATCCGCATTTGATCCTTTTTTAGGCTAATTTTAGTTTCTGTCGGCTTACGGACTATGTTCCACTCCACTTTGCAATGGAGACACTCACATGAGTATCCACATGGAGGATTAGAGCGTAGGCGTGTTTCAGGATTAAACCCCACAATTAGTTTAGGATCAAATGGGGATAAAGGTCAGGGGGCAGCGATGGAGCATGGAGCTCCATTAAACATTTCCCATAATCGCTTCATCCTCGTACTTTTGACCTCTTAGACAAAAGACGCCATTCATTGTGTACTTTCTCCAGGGAAATAACGTAGACACGCGACGCAAGGCCTCGGCAGCAGCGTTTTGTGACCGCTGCGCTGCACTCGCAACGTTTTGATTATAATTTCACCACGTAAAATTGAAGGAGAGTCATTAAAATGTACGGTGAAGGGTCAGGGAGACGTGGGTGGTGGTGGGAATCGAGGTTACCCTGCAGGCCCGCACCGTCCCCGCGGCGGTGTGCCTTTGAAAAGGATGGAAGGCGATCCACGGTGGCTGGCTGAAAAGATAAACGTGCTGGGTGCCGTTCCGAACAACTCATCCAGGAGATCCTGATAAAAACACTTTGGTTTTTGGGCAACTTTCTCCATTAATATTCTGAATTCATTTCAAATAAATTTTGAAACTGGGCGGAGGAGGAGAAACGGAAATGGGAAAATTCGGTTTCAGTTTACTAATAAATAATTTCCGGGGCTTATCGCTCCCCCAGCTGCGAAAACGCTTGCAGCAGTTTGTATGTGGGTGACTCACAACTCTTGACCTCGCCATAAAACATTGAAAAACTCGCAATCCCATTTTTAAGAGCACTAAAAAGTTACCTTTCTCTTCTTCAGCGTCAATTTCCGTCTGATGTAGCGCCTTTGAGATGAGCATTTCATCCCTTTCTTCTGAAGAATCGTCAAAACCGTCCTCATCTTCATCTGGAATGGTCGTGCCGAGAGTATCGGGAGTGGTCCGATCCACATAGGAAGACTTGCTAGAACCCCCAGCCCCTGTAGAAAATTAGTCTTGAAATTTCATCATTTCTCAAAAGTTTTGCATTCAAAGGGATTTGCGAGCAGAAAAAGAGCTGCTGGGCCCGCATTTTTCCGCGAATGTAAAAAGAAAACAGGAAGAGAGTGGCACTAACTACTATGATTTCTGTTCAAAAGAGAGGAGGACATGGAGAAAGGAAAAGATTGTCTTTCTATTCAAAAAGTGAATAATGGGCCAGGGGAGATGAATGAATGTCTCCAAGGGAAATCCGCTTTCTCTTTCCTTAATGAGAATTCCTCTCTTTTTCCTTTTGAGGATCCAACTTGGGCTCAGAAATTTTTACAAAGGAGAAAGCGGTGGTGGTGTATAGTGTTACTCTGTTTTAATTACATGAATTCCTCCCTCTCTTGTTCCTAAACGGAGGCAGAATGTGTGGGGTGTGGTTATGCTTGGATTAAAACCGGGGATTCACTTACCAATTAGTGGGGCTTTCTCAGCATCCCCATCCACCAAAGGATCTGTGAAAATAGTCCTACTGCTACTCCCACTGACAGTTGTCCCCGTTCCACTCCTTTCTGACCCCTTGCCATGATGCTTTGACTTACGGGCTCCGAAGACTATCCCCTCTGCCCATCGTTTACAGGCTGCATTGTAGTACATCACTGGAATTCCAAACAGATTAACGTGGTGGTTAATTAAGGTCAACCAGGAAGGTGGAAAGGGGGACTAGTACGGAGATTAAAATCTCACGGCGGGGCGCTTGTGGTCGTGGCTGGAAATTTGGGCGAAAATTATAACCTCTGCCTCACTTTTACTTTCACCACAAAAAGGTGAATGGAAAAGCTGGAAACAGGTCGTGGAGTGATGGATTTGGGGGCTAAAAACTGACTTGAGAGTGAACCGCCGGGATTGATTGATGAGAGTCGCTTTGATCCCCAAAATCCAATTGGATTAAACCCAATCTGATCCTAAAGCACTTAACACTGTCGGCCTAAAACTAACGTGCGCAGATGTGGAGGTGAGCTTGACCTATTGACCTTACCCAAGATGTAGACTCCGTAGAAAATCACGAGAATCAGGGCCTCGTACCAAAATACTTGGCGATTCATGAGTACGACCAGCAGGAAAATGACGGAGCAGGAATAAAAGGCACAGTCCCGGGTCAAGGCCCACCATTCCAGTTGAATCGCCTGGAAAATGAGACTCAAGTTGATTAATTTTAGCCACCGATTGCAGCGATTGCAGCAGCGATGCACCGTTTTGCGATACCTCTTTGGCTGCGAGTCCGCAAAATGAGGAGACTGCCAAAATATTGAAAACTGCACTCCCCACGATGGTTCCCACCCCCAGGTCTCCGTGCGTCACAAAAGTCCCAATCACATTTGTAAAGAGTTCTGGAGCACTCGTCGCAACGGCCATAAAAGTCGCCCCGGCTACGTCACTGGGTAAGTGCATCGCTGCAATTTGTTAAATCAGCGCATCAGCGCAGCCGTTTCTGGGCAACATTTATGGTACAAATGCGGAAAACTTACATTCACAAATGCACTCGATGGAGGGTACAAAGTAGTCGTCGCAGACCAGTGCAATTGCATAGAAGATGTAAATGGAGGCCAAGAAATGGAAGGCCAGGGCACCATGACTCCTCTGCTCCTGCGTAAAGAGATCTGGGGGGAAGTCGTTAATCGTGGGGGCAGTGCAGTTGGTACTGGTCCCAGAGGCAAGCACATTAGCCATGTCATCGTAGTCATCCGTTTGGGAATCATTTTGAAGTGGATCACCAGGGGCCCGCAGGATTTCTAAACGCCGAGATAAGATTTTAGTTAGAATGAATAGATGAATAAGTGGACAAACTTACGTTTAGAGGTCAACGACCCCCATTGGCCAAAGGCAGGTGCTCGTGGGTTTACATCTACAGCGTCTTGAGTGAACCTGGTCGGCATGACAGGTTCTGCACTGAAAGTTAAATAAGCCAACCCGATGGCAAAGATGCTCAACATTGTCCGTCGCTTGTAACTCAACTTCCGCCTGAGGGCATCCCGTCGGGTTCTTCTGGTGTCAACTGGTGACATTTTGGTGGGTGGTGGATTCCGTTCCAGTCCCTCCATGACCTCTGGAGCACAGAGTTTTCAATTTGCAAAAGCCAAAAAACAAGGAACACTGTTATTACTCCCAAGTGGAAAATGGCAATATACTGGAATCAATTTGGGGGACGAAATCAATGAAATCCTTCTTCTTCCCTCCCAAGTCACAAGTTATTGAGCCACTTATACCCCGCACGTCATAAGTCCATAATGGATTGGACACCCCGGTGGGTCTAGTCAGGAGGGATGCCTGTCCACCCAGTACTTGTTTTGTCAATGAGATAAAACAGATACGTCCATAATCGCTGCTAGGTAAATAGAATCACTGGAATTATTCTCCACTGTCAACAACCAATGATACCTGGCAACTGAAAGCAAAAAGATTTGATTGGCACAATAAGAACCAGATTTCCAAACTCCCATTTACAATGGGAAGCCAGTCAGACTAACCTGACCTGATTTCTTACCTCATTCCACGTGTCTAACTTTTACCAGACTACAGGGATGTCATATGTCAAGTGGGACTAATCTAAAAAAAATGCCAAAGAGTTCTGAATGGGGCCACGGAGTGAAAAGTGACAGACAGACAACCATGTCCTCCTCGGTTTCGACAGAATTGTCCAAAAAAGGAGTCGTGTGTCACGGATTGGATCCACTACAAGTCACTTTTCCAAAATTGTCAGGAGTCAGTCATCCGCCGACGTTAGGCTGAAACTGTTAAATGAATGGAACAAAAAACGATGGAGAACTTAGTAGAAAATAGAACGAAGGTCCGGCAGGTGAGTCTCTTGGTTCTGACGGTCACCAATCGTTACGAGTCCAGTAGGAACTTGATTTCCAGGATCACGTATCATGATTTACTCTTAAGCTTAAGAATGAATTGGAAAGAAAGTTTCCTTGCAACTAATCTTCACTTTACTGACTACTGGGTTACCCCTTACGGCGGTACTACTCGTAGTATCAAGCATGAATTTTTGATTCAAGTTCATAGTGACAAGTTTCTGTTCCTTTTGGGAAGGAGAAGATTCTTACGAGAACAGGTTTTTACTGTATTGTGCGGATGGATTTGGGCTTAAGTTGCGTCTTGCATTACAAACTCTCAATTCTTGTTACTTAGCGAAAGCTACTTTATACAATTGCCATGTCTGTAAGTCAGCCGTCATCACAGAGAGACATTAGTCAGGATGATTGATGATTAAAAACTGGATACCGGAATTAAAACCTGCATTTGCTAATGAGTTTAGCAATTTTTGTCTTGTTTTGGAAGTTTCGACATTTGTTCTTAACTGAAGGTTCTCGTCCCGGGTCAAAGGTCAAGAAAAACTGTTTTCATCACAGCCAAACCTACTAAAATTGTTCAGTTCATTGAGGGAACAATATTAGCAAGAATACATCCAAAAAGAACTTGGAAAGTTAAATAACCAAATACAGTCACCAATATTTACCCCACTTCCTTCCGCCACTTGGTTGGTTGTACCAACAAGGTTGGCTCAACTGAATAAGCAGATCAGGATGTCAAAATATTTGAACCAATTGAATCCGAGAAGGTCATCCATCGTCCAAGTCCTAAGAAGGTAATCAAACATCAAGAATTTATCCAACGTTCTTCCAGGAAAATTAATCAATGGGGAAACTCATTATTTCCCACTCACATCCCGACCTTTGTAAATTACAACATTTACAACACTACATTTCTGGAGAAAGTAAAAACTTTTTCCAGAAATGTCGGAATTTGGAAGCTTCCCTTGACAATGAGGTGGTGATAATGATGGATATGTGGTGGATTATTTATTACGAGAGTCTCCTCATCCAGGTTTAGAAAGGGGGAGAAAGCAAACCGACAAAGTTTCACTTTTTTGCCAAAGTGACTTTCACCTCCCCTTGTTGCGGATCTCCAGAACTGTCAAGTTTTCTTTTCTTAAAAAATGCGTTTTTAACTGCAATTTTACCTGGTCAGGAGACAATGAGGGATGACCGCTCTTGGAATGGACTGTCCAGTCGCAATAAAGTAGATTGAATGTTTATTATTACGAACTTAAGTGAATGACTAAAAATAATTCGGTTCTTGGATCTCCCGGAAATGAAAGTGGGGACCAACTCATTTGGTTTGACCAGAATTAATCCATGACTGGTGGTGTTGATTGACCTTCAGTCTTCGTGATATTTGCATGTGGGTAGATTGACGACAAAGAAAACGTTGAGTTCAAAGAGTGAAGCCATGACGAGGAACATACCATAGAGTAGGAGTGAGATGAATCCTACCTTCCTGTCCAGAACGTATTTGTTGGATGCTAGGATGATATAGAGAACTACGAGGCTAAAGATGAGCATCATTGCCGAATACTCGAGACCCAAGGAATTTATTTGGATGTAGGGTTCTATTGGATCTTTGGCAATCATAGATGCCTGGATGAGCCATGGAAGACCCAAGCAGATCAGGATATCAAAAGTATTTGAACCAATTGAATTCGAAAGGGCCATCGTTCCAAGTCCTAAGGAGGTAATCAAAGAAAAGAATTTATCCAACTTCCAGGGGAATTAATCAATAGAAAACTCATTATTGTCCAGTTTCCAAGGTTTGTAAAGGGCCTGGCCTTACGTTGCTGGAGAAAACTTTCTCCAGAAATGTCAGAGTGAGGGAGCTTTTTCCAAAATCGGGTGGCGACAATGATGGATTCGTTGTGGATTATTTATTAGGAAACCTTCAGCGTCCACAACCAGGTTTAGGGAAAGTAAATGAATGGAGAGAAAGTCAACGTTTACTTTTTTTGGCCAAAATGACTTTCTCCTCTGTCATTGCATTCTTCCCAAACGTCATTTTGAGAAGAAAAAAATGCATTTTACCTTGTCGGGATACAATGAGGGAAGAGACCACTTCAGGAATGGACGTTCCAGCAGCAATAAATGTAAGTCCCATAACCGAGTCTGGAATCGTGAGGGTGTGACCTATGGGGACAGAAAGAACAAAAGGATAATGAAAACGGATGCTGGTTCGGTCTGGGGTGCTTTTATGATTATTGTCGTACTCATTGTCATCAAGACAAAACAGGGAAACAGGGCTTTCCATTTTCATTACCAGAAAACAATGCCCCAAGAGTTTCAGCCTAATTTTACTTTCACCGGCACACAGGAAGGGAGGAGAAATTTATGACACGGGGAGAAAGAAAAGTTACTTTCACTTCCAACAATTCCCACCTCCATTCTAATCAAATTCTTTTTCCGCAACAGTTGACACTTCCAGATTAACTTAATTTGGAAAGCATACAAACTCCCCCTGGACAAGTGAGCGACGTTGTTCATTGCATGTCCGCAGCTAATTTATCCAGGAATTGAATCATAGGAAACTGCAGTGCTGGAGAAAGGGAGAGAAACGACTAGGAACGTACCAATGATAGTCATCATCCAGTTGACAATGTAGGAAAGAACTCCGATCCAAATGATGCACATGATGAAAGTGAGCGGGAACCAACGTCGCCATGAGGTCAGGCGACAGTCTGGGATTGTAACCGTGTAAATGGCTCTGATTGGCCAGCAGAGGAACCATTCCAACCAGGCTCGGATTCCGTAACCCCAAGGTAGTTTCCAAAGTGAGAACTCATCTGCAGAAATTCCGGAGAATTACAACCATTTTATGCTGGGACCGCGTACCCAGTGCGAAACGATTCAGCTAAAAGCCCTCCAGCGTTTTCCAAGGGGGTATTGGGGCAAACCTTTTTCTTCTTCTGCTTCCTCTTCTGCATGTTTAAGTGCTTCCTCCACGACTACATGCTCCTTCATTTCCAATTCTTCATTGTAAGCCTCAACTTCTTCATCAATTTCACGGTTTTCCTCTTCCTCCGTCTCCTGGATCTCCTCCTCAGGGTTGTGGTCATCAACGCCCTTGTTTGGGTCCATTGGCCCCAGCTGGAATTTCTCCAGCTCAGCTTCATCTCCAGGCTCAAGGTGCATGGGAGGGTGGACCGAATGAGCTTGTTTGGGATACTTCCGGAACCGTTTCCAAATCTTGTAAACCATCTTTTCACATTTTCGCTTAAATTTTGCGTTGTTGTACATGCCTAGGCGCCAGGTAGAAAGAATGACGAATTAGTGCATGTGTTCAATGCTAACATTCAGTTGGTTATTTGCCATCTTTAGTCGTAATTTGGTGTACCTACGATGTAGAGCCCATAGACGGCAACAAGTAACAGTGCCTCATACCAGTAAATCCGCTCATCCCTTAGGCATGAAAGCAACAAAATCACGGAGATGGAGTAGAATAGGCAGTCACGGGTCACTGAGTACCATTCCAGCGGGACCACCTGGAACAAAGAAGAAAAGGTCAGCGAAATGACTCAACGACATCAAGTCGACTTCCAGCGACATCTTCATCCCATTACCATCCCGGCTCCTAAGCCACAGACGGCGCAAACCGCCAGAATGTTGAAAACGGCACTGCCCACGATCGTCCCAATCCCAATGTCGCCGTGCGTAATAAAAGTTCCAATGATGTTTGTAAAGAGCTCAGGGGCTGAAGTGGCTGGAATGCAACAAAAGATTTTAGTGACCGAGGATGTGATGATGGCGACATTGAAAGTCCGCTTTCGTTACCAATGGCCATGAATGTCGCTCCGGCGACATCTGATGGCATGTTCAACTCCTCACAGATGCACTCCATGGAAGGTACAAAGTAGTCATCGCAGACAAGTGCGAGGGCGTAGAAGATGTAGATGGAAACTACAAAATGGACAATGACGTAGCCCTGCTGCCTTTGGTGTTGGGTAAAGAGGTCAGTGGGGAAGTCATCAATTCCAGGCGGGGTACAATTGACTCCAGGAACTTCCAGTTCCCGATACTTGTGAAGGTGATCCTGTTGCTTCTGCTGCTTTTTTGACAAACCACTTTTCGGACTACCAGTTCCTAAAAGACAATCACACCTTATTGACCTTATGACCCCCACGAAGGGAAAATGTCCGGAGGAACCTGATTTCTGGGCGTCTCCAATCAGCGTCTTGAAACTTGTGGATGATTCCAGCGTTCCGAAATCCTCTCCAACCGGTGACGCTTGTGCACAAAATCCGGAGTGCCCGGCCCCATTCCCAGCGTCATCTGAACTGAGGTTATAGAAAATGAAAAGGAGCGTCCAGAGGCAGAACATAAACTTTCTTTTGGTCCGCAGCCTCTGGCGGAGGCGATTTGTGGATTCTCGACGTTTTCTCCGGTTGAGGTCCGCATCATCCAAAATGGCGGCGGATCCTGTCTTTGACCTCAATTCCGATTGGTCCGCTGGATGACGCGGGGTCATTGTTGCGGAGTCCGAAAAACTACGTCGCCTAGGGCCTCTTTCCATAGCGAACAATTTAAACTATGATGCAGAAACTTAGGGAATGAAGTACAATTTCCTAAAGACGCTTCTAAACATTAAAATTCAAACAAGGCTCCTCTTAGCTAACCCACCACCACCAGTCTTAATAATCTAGAAATCGTGTATCTAGTGACACTTTGGGATTAGGCAATTACACCCAGCACCTTTCCAGCATTACACAAACAACAATGGAAGAGTATAGGGCGTTAGCCTAAGTTGTGAAATTAAGAGCACTCGTCAAGTACTGGATGGATTAGTTCCAGCGGTGGTGGTTCATGCTCCTGTCCCGGTCCTCACCAGTTTAAACTTTACTGGAATAACGGAGATAAGCTGGAGGAGATAAGACTCAAGAAAACAATGCATTGGAGTGAGTCCCATTACAACAATGGGAGTTGAAGCGATTAGGGATTCCTCATTTGTATTTATTTCTAACACCCCGTCATCCTTATCTTACCTGCCGATAATAAAGTTAGAGACAAATGTTAGTCCAAGGAAACAACTGCTGCTGAATTGGATGCTTATGAACACTTTTGCAAAGTTTAACACGACTAACCCAGTTTGTGAGTTTAATCTCAACAAGATTGAAAGTGTAAATTATATAATTAAAAAACAATAAAATCAGTATTTAAAACAATCTAATTCACTGGAAACGCCAAAAGTTCACTGGCTGAAGAGGGATTTAATGAATTTTAGTACTTTGAAGGTTTCAGGTGACAGGATTGGGTCAAGTGGTTCCTCTTCCTCGGTATCAATTAGGTCTAAACATTGCAGATTACGAGTTTGCAGAAATTTACAGAAATTGGCAGGTTATGGATAAGGTAGGAGAGGATTTCAACTTGAAAACGAAGTTTTTAACAGAAAACTGCAAATTGCAAGTGCAAAATAACTAAATGCGAGAAAAAGCGTAACTTCTGTTGGGGAAATTGACACGTAAGCTGTCAAGTTTTCTTGTTTGTGTGGCATGAATTTAAAAGTTCATGATCATCTGTTTATCGGTTAACATCAATTGTGATTTGCTTGTTTAAAGTTAATTAATTGATTCATTAATTGTGATCCAATGGCGAATGTAAGCGAAGGAGCGTCCTTTGGGACAGTTTTTGACATTTTGTTTTTTGTGTGCTTGGGAATTTACTTCCTTGGAGGGATGGCAATGCGGAAGTTCTTCCGGGGGGCAGAAGGTCACGAAATTATCCCACACTATGAATTCTGGTCAGATCTACCTCTACTCGTCCGGGTAGGTCAATCAAACCACATTCTAATTAACTATACCTGGAATGTAGTAAATTTCGAAGTCAATTGTACTCCAATGTTTGGTTTTGTCAAAATTCGCAGGACGGAATCCTCTTCGCCATCAACGGATGCAAACCGGAAATGAGCTATGAACGGATCTAACAAAATTAATTGACATTGGATGAACGATGAACCTGAATAAGTTAATAACTAAGAGACTTCATAGGTTACTGTTAGGTTAAGGTTAAGGTTAGGTTATGGGCTCAGAAGGGACCAATCAATTAAAAATTCTTGTCAAACCTAACTGTAAGAAATTAATTAAGGTAAGGAATCATGTAAAGTGCATGTCAGAGGTTAATTTTGGCTGTAATAGTTAAGCTAATCCTAATCCAAGTCTTCCTTGACTTACTCTAGGCAGCTGCACAGGATCACAACGGTCATCCTCCGGGCTTCCATCTAAACGCCGTCCGGAACATAATATTGTAATAAGTTTAAGGTTAAAACGGAATTGTGTCTAGGTCACAATGGGACGGAATTGGGTCTAAGGT
>JAQIWD010001831.1:0-10991 GCA_034694825.1 Anurida granaria | reverse complement strand
CTCATCTTCCCTTGAAACAATGAAAATGGAAATAAAGGAAGTCGCTTTATCCGGGCTTGGTTCAAGAACGCCAAACAAAAGGAAGGAAGATGCGCAAAATAAACAGAAGGTGCGATAGTAGAAAGTTTTGACAAGAATTTGAAAACCGCTAGAGAATCCCCATTTAGTTTTCATTTTACACATAGCAAGTCTTTCATAAAGGCAGTTTCTATAGTCGAGGTTGAAATTGGTAGTTTTTCTAATATATTTTGATAATTGTGAAATCATAACGCTTCTGTGGAAGCGTAAGCAACGCAATCAAAACAGAGGAACTGGGCTTGGAAAAAACCAGGGCTGGATTTTAATATTAAAAAACCTAATTTACTCCGCATTAGTCCGCGTCATTAAACCAAACAGAAGTTTTTATTTGCCCCTCGATGCTTCTCTTGATCAAAATTGAGGAATTGGAAGCTGGAAAATCTCTGAACCCTTTCGAGAATAAATTCACATATATTCTATTTTTGAAATAACATTCGGCGTCCATTGTTACTCAACTGCTCTGCGTTCGTCGATAATATATAAACGATTTATAGATATGATGAATATATGAAATAAATATAATATTACATATAATATTTATTATCGTCTCCCAATAAAGTCGTGTAAGGTTGAAGGTTATTTAACTACTGCCAGTGATTATTAAATTCTACTATGCACAAATTATCGCCGGTAGTTGTTTACTGGAGCTCTCATGTATGTAAATTTTCAAAACAAAGACTATGCCCCAAGTCCTTTTAATGTTTTATTAGATTTTGTGTTACTGCTGGTCTGCGTTGATTTACTACTTCTCTGTTTCTTTATTAAAATGTGCTGATGTGAATTCGAGATAAAATTCAATTTAACACAAATTGTCAACTTGTATGCCAGAACCTCCGTGGAAAAAGTCGAAAGACTTGATTGGCAAGTGCTTGATCTTTTATCGGATAATAAAACTACGGGGTAGCCGAATGATGCAAGATCCCGCTCCCAGCCAGCAAACTTCCTCCTATCATTTCATCAGAATTTGCAAATTTGCGCCTAAGACTGAAAACGACATTTCGCCATACAATTCCGCCAAACCTATAATTGATTTCAAGAAACTTGAAAAGAAAACTCCATTTCAAACTTGCAAAAGAAAATTAGATTCCACCATTTGTGGATTTGGAGAAGAAAGTTTTTCCATTTCATTCTCGACAGGGTGCTCTTGTAGTGTTGGAGGATTAAAGTAAATAAAAATGTGACCCTATTTCCCATTGGGTTTTAATTTAATTCCTGCTACCAAAAACTGCATTCGATTACTCCAAGAGTAATTCAAGTTTTTGCAAAATTTTAGAAGATGGTGATTATTGTCCAATTTCAAATTATTATAAATTCAATTGTAATTTGAAATTTATCCAGATGTGGTGACAGGATGACAGTTTTACTTTCTCTTGCCTTTTGGAATGCTGGAAAGTATCATCATGGAATGACTCATCTGCCTCACTAGCTCCAAATAAACTTAACTTTTTCGGGAAATAAGGAGGACTGATAGTGACATCATATCCAGCTGCTCCTTCACTCGATGATGACAACATAATGACATTCGGGATTTCTTCCTATGGATGGGAACGCTTTGATCCCACTTCCTCCAATTCATCCCTTCATCCCTCAGCATCCCGAGGACCATGGACCAAAGACTCCCGGGAAAGGATTAGAGAACTTGAGCAGAGATTTTTCTTTTACCCACGGACAACTCTGCTGGTTGGAGTTTATGGGATAGCAATGCATCTGCTTGTGCATGTAATTCAATTAGGCGTTGTCCGTGGTTTTCTCCTCAGTTGCTCACTGATGTTTTCATATCCTTCGACAGAGTACCGGGAGGAACCACCAGCGTGGGGTCCTTTTCTTCCTTTGCCTGTCCAAAACAAAATGAACTTAAATCCTGTTGTCCCTGTCACTCCTGACACCTCCATCACACACTTCAAACAGATTATTACAATAAAATGAACCCAAGCCCCGGGGAAGAAAGAAAATTGAAATGTGCTGGTAGATATTCTGGAAATATTGAATGAAAAGATGAAAATTCCAGTACCCCATTCTTATATTTTCAAGCTGGTTTACTCTTCCCGGATTAAAATTTGGGACTGAACCACGAAAAGCGTGTCCTATTCTTACTAGGATTACTCCAAAATGTGAGGCAAAGTAATGGAATTACACAAATTTTAAGGATTCCCATAGTACTTTATTGTTGTTTTAAATGTAATCTGTTAAGTTCGTAAGTATTTGTTGTTGGCAATTTTTTTTGGAAAAGGGAAGGAGCCTGCCAAAAACATTATTCGTAAAATTTGAACGGCAGAAAACTAAGTTTTGAAAATTTGGAACATGTTCTGATTTAGTACTTTTTTCATGAAGATTTTGACGGCAGGTAAGTGGTAGAATAAAGAATCTTCCCCATCTCGCCAGTTTCCGCCAAAACTTTTCCTTTGCATTTGGTGATGGGATTTCTTTTGTTTTTATTGTAAGTAAAAGTTCCATTCCACCTTCCCCCTGCTTCTATTATTGTCAATGTCATCTTCGATGTTGGTTCCCTGAAATAGAAAAACTATTTTTCTGCTCAATATATTCCCTAAATCCGCTACGTGTGTCTATGTATGTCTTCTATGTTTTCTTAGAAAGTTATATTCTGAACATCCTTTTTGGAATATTGGACTTTCTTCTTGACTTACATTACGTGAATTCAACTTCCAAGTTCATCGTCCCTATTTTACATAATTCCGTAGTTTCTATACACTATAACTTCCCTTTGGTTTTTTTTATTTTCCTCGATTGGGTATTCAGTTGAAATGAATTCAAAATAAAAATTCGAAAAGGAAACCTCAAAGGAAGGATGAGCGAACATTCAATCTCTCCTAAGGCCTCCTCCTCAATTCAAACAATGGAAAGCAGATGGAAGTATTTTCAGGCTCGACTTGCCAAAAGGCCTTGGAATTGGAACGGGCGGCAGCGGAGGTCGTTTGTCATCTCATTTGAACAGAATGGAATTAGAAAACATCTTCTTCCGACTACTATTTATGAGTAGGAAGTAACAAATTGAAATGCGAATGCATAATTTCACACTCCATTTACTCAAATCTCGGTTCATCTTCAGCGTACTAAAGTTCAGAACCATTTCCATAAAACTGATTTTCCAGCATCGCGAGGAGGCTGGAAGGAGGCTGATGAATGGAATGATCACGTTCACTCTTGAATTCCCCAAATTAAGTTCCTCACGTCGAGCCAGCGAGGTCAGGGGTCAGTGAACTTGTCAAAATCAAATTAGTAGAAATGGCGGTATTACTCTACTCAGCTGCAAGTTGCCGCTGGAAGAGAAACTTGAGAATCTGCTCGTTCAACAATGGAAACTGCATTTCCAAATCCATTTTTCCATTATTATCTTCTCAAAATCTGAAAGTACTAAAAGGGGTTTGATCTTATTAAGAGCGGAGGGTTCAAATCCGTCAATGGCTTTTGAACTCTTGATACTCTTGGAGCGACGACGAAGTAGATAAGTCGGGGGAAATCATCTTCGGCTCGAGATTTACTCAAAGCGTAATTCTTTTCAGACCAAAAATTCAATTCATTTCCATGAGTGACTGAGTGCATCCATTTCAATTCAGGCTGTCAACCCTGTCGGTTTTTTTTAAAAGATGAAGCCAAGAAGGGATATTGGTGTGAGGGTTCTCCAGTTTATTTAAGATCCTGTGAACGTCCGACATTTTTTGATGGATTACTCTCCAGACGAGCCCTATTTAGGGGTTGATTTCAAATAATCTTAAAAATCAAGTTAATTCAGCAGAAGTGAGGGATACGAGTTAAGCTTGATGGATTTTTTTAAGTGGACTTAAAAACCCGTCAGGAAATTCTAAACTGAAGCGTCGGATTCTAAAAATTTTAGGTAACTAGTTTTTTCAAATTTGGAACGCGCCGTGTTGCTCCGTTTGCAAATCACCATTACCTTTTATGTCTCCGTCCTTAATGTCGTCGTTGACTTTTCATGTTGAATCATCATCTTGGATGCATAAGTTGGAAAGATGACGCGTCTTTGTAGTAATAGAGTGGGTTCAGGTTTCTTCCTCCGCGGGTTTTAATCCTTTAGCTCATCCTCCATTAAACTTTTAGCTAAAGTGGTACTGGGGAGATAAAAGCGTGTTAAAATACCCATTTGTATTACTCCCATATCACCAAATGTCACATAAACTGTTGACTCCTTAGGAGCTCATGCAAAATCAATGGGTAGGAAATGCATCTTTGGGTAGAGATTTCCCGGGGAGGAAGATGAAGGAAGGGGTACCAACAGCCATTTGTCTTCTGCTATTGCCCATTTTCCTTCCCCCCTCATTTCCAAGGTCCTTCCTAATAAACATTTAAGAAGTGACATTGAACTTCAGGTTACATGGAAATGGATTCGGGTTAAACAAGGAGACGTCTCATCTGTTTCATTTAATGACCTGGAAAGTGCTTCACATTCGACCCTTACCGGTTCATGCTCAAGAAGCGCATTCTAAGGCTGCACGTTCCTGGATAACTATGAGTAAGAAGTGCGTACAGGGTACCAACACCCCCTTTTCGCTGGAACATTCCCATCTTTACGTTTCAGTCATTAGACCTGAAGTTGCCCAAGTAATTTAGACCCTGCCACCAGAACACGATCAGGTTTAATCCTGCTCCGGCGGAGATTTGAAGCGTATGTGACATTATGTTAATTTACTTTGCGTTATTTATGACCTTAAGGGGAAGAAATCTCTTCTTGTATTTCGGATGATCAAATTCTGTCTTTAGGGTATCAAACTTAACCGGCTTTATTTCAAAACGTGGAAAGTTTAAAAATGCACCCCAGATTCTATTGCATCTTTATAAGGTGATAGGTTGGCTGAAATTACGATGAAAAGTATTGCTCTACAAGCAATCCATCATCCTCGTATAACTTGAAAGTAGCCGACAGTTCAAAAAAATTGTGAAAAGAAAGATGGTAAAAAACCACGGGCAGAATGGGGAAAGAAAAGTAACTAGCTTTCACTAATCTGTTCTTTCCAGGAGGTAATTTGGTTATACCTAAGCTTCGATTTTGGACGCCACATATAGTAAGGTGATCATTTCAATTATCAATACAACTAATCCAAGCTGAATTACCATGTTTTGTGATTCTAGAAAACACTTAAACCTTTCGGTCACACGATACCTCGAACTGTCCGAGGCTAAAAAAGTAAGTAAAAGTAAGTATTCAACATTTTCTTACGCCTAATATATAACGTTGTATTACGATTATATATGAATATATGAATATATGGCGCAACCATATATAGTTCAATGTATAACCATCCATTCATGTTTTACTATATACATTAAATTAAATTATATTTCAACACACGTCGTCTAGCAATAGTTTTTTTTTTTTTTAATAAAAGTGGAGTAAAGTCAAAATAAACCCGATACTGGCTTATTTTATTTAAAACAAAAGACATCAAAGGTAGTTCCAAACTAGTTTGAGCTTCTCGTTTGTCCTTTCGCCTAGAGATATGATCATACTTCAATTTCAAGCACAATTCTGTTTTCAGAGGAATGTAACCTGATGAACAAAGGTTTAATTAAAAATTACTCTCAACCTCGTGTCATCTCTGCTACAATTCAAGTGTCGTCTAAGGTCTCAGCAAGTATTCCAAAACGACAAATCAGTGTGGAAACACGCAACATTTAAACTAAATTAAAAATTATGAGGTTGGTATCACAAAAAGCAGATGCAAGAAAACTCAATAAAGGCTTAACGTTACACATTATAAAATGCTATGTTTTAGGATTATTTCATGCGATAGGATAAATCCATTTGAGCTTGTTGTATCTGTTACTTTTCACGGTAACTTTACAATGTGACAGGGACAGTTGACAGGGGCAAGTGACCTGGGACCTCATTGTCCTTGACTCTTTGAGACTTTCCATTGTTTTCCATATCAAAATATAATAAATGTTATTTTTCCATAAGGAATGACATGCCGTGAGACAGTAAGCCCCGTGTGAATTTCTGACTCTGCTTGTTATCCTCCCTGTTCCCAATTTTTTCGGAGAACTTTTCTTGGTAACTTTACCATTACAGTTATTCCCAAAGTTTTTCTTATTAAAAACTTTTTCTATAAACAGAGAAAAAGTGTTTCATTGTTTGAACAGAATAATTGAACGGTTGCGCATGAAATTTATTCTTGACACAAAACAGCATCTGCCCTACTGGTAAAGTGATCCCGGGACTTGAAGACAACCCAATTTTGAAATGAATTATAAGTTGTTACAGTTTTACAGTTTCTTTCAAGAAAATGAAGTGCTGAGGCATGGAATGGGAGATGCTTTCAAGGATGCGCATAATGCGCAGCGCATTTGAACCTTGGGTTTTTGTTCATAAATGAAGGGGTCATCATCATCTGTTTTTCCAGAAATAGGACACAAAATCCCTTTGCTTCGTAGTGGTAACCCACAGAATCTGGAAATCCGAGACTTTATTTGTGGGACTTAAAAAACCGAGTCCTTTTGTCAGACATGCTTTTCTGTGGTTTCCTTCCTTTGGAACGCGAGCATGGTAACAAAACACAGTTGTATCACCTTCAATTTCATCTTCCTCCCTCATCACCGTATCCCGTAACCCCATTCCCATTCAACCGAGAAGGAAAGAAACACATAACAACAAATTGGTAATTTGAGGATGAAGGGTTCTTTACGAGTCGCCTAAAAATAAATCAAATGAGCATCTCTCGTTCCCCTTTACAAAAAAAAATTTCAAAACTTTTTCAGAAACCGCGGACAGAGAACCAAATTTTCAAAAATGAAAACTAGGTTCTCCCGCAGAGTCAAAAGTAGCAGTGAAATTCAAAAACTGCATTCATCTTTCAGTTAACAGTAAATCGTACTCTGTTAAATTTCAAAGCATGGAATTTTGATTTCTTTCCTGGAATTTTTAAACAGAAAAACACATATACCTTTGGGAGGAGTTATAGTTCGCGGTTAACTCCAGTGTCCGCGGTTGAAGAATGGAAAACGCTTCTAAAGGAAAGGAAATGAAACTTTGTAGCTTAATATCCCAAAAGGAAGTTTTCTTGTCTGTTGTCTTTCAGGAAGTTTTCTAAACCACCTAGAACTCTTTTTAATATCTAAAAAGTAATTTGAAACGTAGAGGAATGAAGTGGTGGTTGTGCGATAAATCCTTTCTAAAAGCACTTTGTCCTCAATTTTAAGTTTCATCTTACACTAAAAGCTTAGATTTAAATTTTATTCCTTATCCTCCATTGCTGGTCGTTGTATTCCAGTGACCAACAACACAATGGAACTTAAAGCTGTACCCACTAATAATTAAAGAAAACCTGGAAAGCATTCTCAGGATTAGCGTTTTTAAGTAAAATCGCCTTGAATCTGAGTATGAAACATAATACGAGCATCTGGATGTCGCCGATGGTATGAGTTTGGCTTGGCACAATTCTGCCCTCGAAGTGGCGGCGGCGGCAGAAGGTATTGATGATGTAACTCGAGATGTACCGAAAGATTTTAGACAGAAGAAGGTTGAAAATGTTTCATTTTCATTCAGTCTCCTGAAGATCCTCCCCCGCCCTGTTCAGCGTTCTTCGGTGGTGCAGTTGGCAGGTCATCAGGACTACATACACTGAAAGGTTACTCCGCCGCTGCACCACTCCCACGCCGTACTCATTGGCCAACGACGCTTCTGAAAAACGGACCCTAGCCAAAGAAATGTTTTATTGTCATTGATTCCCTACAGATCATTTGGTTCCCTCTTGAGGTCCCCTCGTCCTCTTTTAAGTTTAAGGTCTCTGGGCGAACTTCATCTTCTTTTCCACTCTGTCAGCTTCCCTCTTGAAAAACTTTAGTTCCTTTTCTTTATTTTTCTCCTGTGGTGAATAGATCTTCATTGAATCTCAAAAGTTTTCTGGACACATTGGTCCTCAGCAAGCACCTTTCGGAGCGGACGACAAACAAGTAGACGGAGTTACAATGAGAAACTTATTTGCTACTCAAACATAACAATGGCTTCGGGTTTTCAACTTTTCCATTGCAAGAAAACCATTTTGGGAAGAATGAAATCAATACTTTTGAAAAAGCTTCCTTTTTTGGTGATAGATCAAAATCACAGTTGTGATCATCCCTGTAAAGTCTTCAACTTTTCTTCACTTCCAAAAGCCACTTTACCTATTTGTTTGGGCGGAAATCTCATTTGGAGTGGATGAATATAACAAAATTTCCAACAAAATGGGGTCCATTATTGTCATCCTGGTATCTTTACTTCAGCTATACTCCTATACACTTGAAAAAGGCACGCAGAAATACAAATTGAGGATCAATGACGCAGTCGCTTTTCATAACACAAATTTGTCTCACGGTTCAAATTGGTTAAAAGTTCAACTGCCAGCCTTCTAATTTTCTACAGAATTAAATCTTGTTCAAGCATGCTGGCGACCGTTCACTTTTGTACAAATTGGAACTCTTGCTTAAAGAATTTTAGGTTAGAACATGATCAAGCATGTACAGGTGGCAGCACATGTCGACCGGCCTGCAGCCTTCATTAGCGGGACAAAAGAAATTTTAGACGCTGAGGTGATTTTTATGTAATCAGTTTCACCCGAAGCTTCCTTGTCTTAATAAATTCATGTTACAAGAAGCGAAGGCAACCACTTTACTCTTGTTCTCATTATCCAGAATGAGAAAATTATGCAAACTTTGTCCTAACAACTGTCTCATAAATCCCAGCGACCAACGCTATGTTTCGACGACATTAATGGACGCGTAGGAAACTTATGATCCCTTCAAAGGTAAGGGGGTAAAACCTTATTAATAAGAAGCAGAATTGATTCACTGCATCCCGCTTGTCAGGCTTGTCCAGTCCAGTTTCATTTCTTTACCAAAGTTCCCTTTGAGAAGTTGACGGCAGCGACGGCGGTGGCGGCAAAGTCAAAAGATGAGCCCGTCATCCAACTTTCTCCAGAGACGAACTCCGATGATTACAATGAAAGTCTTGGAAGATGATCATTTTCGGTTGAATCAGTCACACAAATTCCCCTCGTCAGAAGCAAACTGTTGTTGACGACGGTTGACTTTTGAAAGCGACAAACTCCCGCGGTAACTCCAACTGGTTCTGTCAGATCTCAGGAAAATGTCAGGATGTGTCGCCGTCACAACACTTTAACTTCCCACGACACATTTGTGGCCGCTTGACAGTCACTAGGCCACTGTGCGGGTCCTGGGATAATTTCAAAATTTATGATACCCAGAATAAGATCTGAATAACTCAGATGTCCATTTTCATTTCAAAATTTAAATTCCGCCTCCTCTAAAAATGTCGCTTCTCATCTGAAACTCCCGCGCTTCCCACATCGTGTTTTGAATTTACATCAAATGCAATCCGATACACTTCCGTAAAGGGATTGCGTGTTGAGCTCATGAATAATTTCGGGCGTTGAAGCTTGGAAAGGCGTTGTCACGGTGGATCCTGTCAATTGACTGCTGGAAAGATAAGGAGTGACATTCTCGGGGTCGAGTCATGCGCGGCCATGCCTGACCTCCTTGTTCCAATTAGTTTAATGTAACATGCGCTTGTATTTTGCTACTAACCTTATACTGCTCCTTGTTTATCACCTCAATCTTCCATTTTAAATCATGTTAACTCCGGTTTAAAGAATTCCCCAAATGTAAATAATCAACTTACCACTTGAATCATAGTAAGAGCACAAGAAAGGAGTAATTTGTTGAGATGCGTTGATGCGTACCAGTTCAGTCCTCTTGCGTTGTTGGGATTTTGATGAGAAGAAGATAAAAATGCATCTTGACTGGAATGCATCTAGTGCTTGAGAAGGAACTGATTTTTACTTCTATGCCCTGATGGTAGTAAGATTAGGGAAGTGGTGACATGGACTGATGTCGCTTGAAGGGGTAGAGGAATCTGATCCGAAGTGGATAGGCATAGGGCTGAGGAGGGAGTAACAGACTTTAATGTCATGTAATCCTCGAATTCATATTATTTTGGAAGAGCTTAAATGTCTTGTATCAAGGTAAGACCAACGGATTTCTAAGGGCTAGATTTATGGTCAGTCTGATTAAAGCCAAAGGGTTGCAAAGGTAAAGATGCCGCCGACAGAAGGGTACTGGGGGACTTTTGTGTCGTCTTCTTTGTCTGCCAGCCATAAGTCCCTCTTACTTTTGTACCACGCGAAGGCGTTTTGTCCTATTAGTTTTTACCTGATCTTTAAGTTTAATCATACGAATTATATTTTAAAGTTTAAGGTCTTAAGCGACTTAAGCGAAGCTGGGAAGAGCTCAGGCATTATGAAGCTTAAAGATTAAATTAAGGTAATCCGCTAAAATAAGCATGGCGTTTAGTTCTATTCAAAATTCAAAAGTTTATGAAATGTAATTAAACGGAGAGTCCAGGAAATGGTTTTCGCTGGAAAACATTCCCTGGCTTTAGAAATTCAAGTATTTATTTATTTGATGCAAATGGCCACGCCACAATACAATGATTCCAAATGCCAAATCATAATTTCGAAAAACAATTTTCCTTTCCAGGGTTTTCAATTTCAAAAGGCCGGCATCAAAGAAGGTTTATGCATAAAAACAAGGCTTCAAATGGTCGAAGATCATTTAGAAAACGAAGATTTAGATGAAACTAGTTAAGATTCTTGGAACTAAAAATACTTAATTTATTAACCGGCTTACAAGATTCAGGCCAAATTCCAGCTTCGAAGGGCCTTCTGCCTCAAAGATATTGGGCATTGGTGATTTTCCAGTCCCTTTTCCAACTAAAGCATCATCACAATTAAGGACAATGACATGTTTATCGCGACTTTTTACCTGTTACCTTTACACATGGTAACACTTAAAAGTGACAGGAGTTGTAAAATCTAGGAGAGCATTTTAATATACCTGTGCTGCAACAAAATTGACTCCCTGTGGAAGAAAATGTGTGAGAGGGA
>JAQIWD010001830.1:0-10993 GCA_034694825.1 Anurida granaria | reverse complement strand
CTGATTGGCTCTGCATTTACGGATCCATTCGTACAACTGGATTGGGGACAACACTTGTTCAATTTTGGGCTTGTCGACGACTTTGGGAAAGAAATCATTGATGGTGAAATAAAGAGGATGCGGGAGTTCATTGTGAATGAGAACTGGACCGAAGCTTTCCAGGTTGGCTCGACTATAGCGCTACCTATTCAAAACTGTTGAATGGATATTTAGATTTAGCCTTACATTTCCATGCAGGTCATGAACCAAACTCTGCTGGACTACCCCCTTGGAATCACGACACACTACAAAAGATTAACAGGGATTACCAGCACCTGCAACTTCCTCGACTCCTCCTACCCCCAGCACTTTTTCTACTATCGTTCCTTTCTAGAAAAGGAATCTACAAGGCGAGCCCTCCATCTAGGAAAACGTTGCCTCGGAACATTCGGCCAAACTAAATCCACCGTTTTTGCCTCATTTGCCGAAGATTTTCCAAAATCTGCGAAGCCAGATCTTGAATTCCTCCTGGACCATAACTACAAAATTCTTCTGTTCTCTAGCCAGCTCGACGTTGTCGTCCCGTTTTCCGCCGTTGAGAATTTAATTAACAATTTGAACTGGTCAGGGTCACAGGAATATAAATCCAAACCGAGACAAATCTGGTGTTGCCCGGATCAGAATTCTACCCACGTTCCGAACCCTGCAGGCTATGTAAAGGAAGTTAAAAATTTGTCATACTTTTTTCTAAGAAACGCTGGCCACATGGCTGTCACAGATCAGCCCGAAGCTTGTTTTGATATGGTGACCAGGTTTACCAGGGGTGTTCTCTTTAATTCATAATACGATAAGAGTTGAGCAAATAAGAGCAACTTCTTGGTAAAAAAAAAATATACCAAACCAGATATTGAAATTGATGTCACCACCTTCCTTAATTATAATTTATGAGTAACTTGACATGTCATGAGCGGGTTGGCAAATAAACTGGACATGGTTAGGTGGACGCAGCAACTTTGTCGTTTGAGACGATAGAGCTTCTGGTATAGTGACCGATGTACGAGCGCTATATATGATTAAAACGAATGAAATTAACTAGTCGAAACTAATGTACAGTGGTGAAATAAACGAGTCATACAGTGAAACCTCAGACGGAGGCCCGGCCCTTAGAAATCCAAGGGCCTGGCCTCCGTCTGCGGTTTCACTGTATGACTCGTTTATTTCTGCACTGTATATAAATGCCTGCTTGGCCACTCAAGGTTTCCCAGTCGTATCTCCCTTTGTGTTCCCATAAATCTCTGGATCAAGATGGAGCATGAGTCGTTGTGTAGAATCCGCGTCAGAAAACTCGATTTGGCACTTTAGTTCCTCCAACTGCTAACGAAGCTAAGCTTATTTCGAATCCACAATGGCAGTATTTCGTTGGAAATACTCCTACGATTAGCG
Source organism: Anurida granaria (assembly GCA_034694825.1). Lineage (NCBI taxonomy): Eukaryota > Metazoa > Arthropoda > Collembola > Poduromorpha > Neanuridae > Anurida > Anurida granaria. Next base: position 9,571 of record JAQIWD010001830.1, on the reverse strand, counting down.
ATGGCTCCGTCGCGAAACTGCTGCAAAGCTATTCTCGTATCCACAAGTTTTGGTCTTGTGATTCTATGTGTTCTGCTATTAAATGTTAACGTGGATCACCCTTTTAAAGACTTCGATTTTATTACGAGTTCCGAATCGGATTCTGAGGGAAGCATTCGTGGTCTCTTTCTTACTAACTAGTTACATACGGGCAAATCTATTGGATGAAGGTAGGGAGAAAGCATTCGTAGGAAACTGGAGAGGAGTCCCAAGTTTTAGTGGCTACTTGACAGTCATTAGCGGACACAACAAAATCCCTCTTCGGTGCTTGACAGTGAATGAAAATTTGACCTCGCATTTGTTCTTCTGGTTTTTCCCAGCGGCAGCGTCATCCCAGCGTATAATATTTCCATAAACTCTATACCAGGATTCCTTGTTTTTCGCGAAGTTGCTCTACTTTCTGAATTTTTATTAACAGATTGCAAGTCAACGTGCTCCTGTCATTTTATATCTACAAGGAGGTCCTGGGATGTCATCTTTGATTGGCCTATTTTTGGAGACTGGTCCATTTACTTTTCTGGACGAATCCAATACTTTTCAAAGGCGGAAACACGCTTGGACCCAAACACATTCAGTGCTCTCTACATTGACTCACCTATTTCAACAGGTTAGAAATACAAAAAAGGTGCGGAATAGATGATGAGATGGGACTTTTTCATCCCCTTATGAACTTTCTCCAGGTTTCAGTTTTGGGAACCCTGAAGACTACCGCTTAGAAACAGATTCTGTGGCAAGAGATCTATACGAAGCCCTAACCCAATTCTTTACAATCTTCAATGAATATCAGCAACATAAATTTTACATCGCTGGAACATCTTACTGTGGTAACTAAGACAAATTAACCTACACCCTTGCCATATTCCTGCAACTAGCATGTACATATTAATAGGAAAGTACATCCCAATTTTGGGAACGCTGATTCATCGCAAGAACCAAAACAATCCAAAAGTTCTGATAAATTTGAAAGGAAGCTATTGGTGGCGGATATTTTGATGCTGCAATTCAGGACAAATATGCCGATTTCAACAACTTTATGGGATTTATTGATGAGCAACAAAAGAAATTGTGTGAGAAACAAGTAAACAAGAGGCAAAGATTGAGTAACTGATTCAAGAAAAGAATTTTGAGGCAGCCAGAAACGTAAGCCCTTTGCCCTTCATATATTTATTTGCTTCTCGTTCGCCTAAATTTATAAACTTAATTCCCCGAAATTTTTGCAACAGGAGACGCTCTATTTGAAAGTAAACCTGACAAGCTTAATTTCTGGATGGAATAATTTCCTTTCCGGAAACGGACTCGAAATGGAGGCCTCCCCACATTTTTGGAATTTCCACAAGTTTTTGGAAATGGACTGTGTCAAGGCAGCACTTCACGCTGGCAACAGAACCTACCTCTCGATTGGATCAATTTCTGGAATATATTCTAGAAAAGATTACTACAGATCAACGAGACCGGAACTTGAGGAACTTCTTAACGCCAACTATCGAGTGCTAATTTTTGCGTCCCAGTTTGACATGGTTGTTACTCATTTCGGTATTTCGAACCTCTTGGATACCCTAGAGTGGGCACGAGCTCCAGTTCGTGCGTATTCTCCTGGGAGAATACGCTGGTACAAGTAGAAATATTTGGAAAGTGAATGGCACAATCGCTGTCAAGGAAATAGCAGGGCTTACTTACGTCGTAGTTAGAAATTCTGGTCATATGCCATGTAAGCATAATTCATTCTGGTGTTATGACATGATTAATCAATTTACAAATGGTAGCAGTTTACTATCCACATAACTAGCGTGTTCATTCTAACAATGTGTTATGTCGACTGTAAAAATTTTTACAGTATATTTCACTTCAAGTTGATTTTATTTTTGTGGGATATACAGTGAGCTTTGTTTTAATTTGTTTGTTTTTTGAGTGTCTTAAGCTCTTGATTTTCATCCAGTCATACCCACATGAACTTAATTGACTTCAATTATTTCTCGAAAGCGGCCCATCGGAGCTGAAAAATCAGAGTTTCAGCCAAGTTGACATCAATTTCAACTTCCTTAAAATCCCACCATGATTACCTGACATTTTCCGTGGCAGTTCAGCCTTGAAGTTCTCGTCGGATCCAAATGGAGTTCTTGGACGCGTCCCAACAACACGTTGCGAATGGGAACCCCGCTGCGGCTGCAAAATTTCATTGTCGTCGCCTCCATCGTCTTCACTTTCCAAACTGATTGCTTGAGCGTAGGTCCGAAATCGGTCCGTCAACGCCCTGTTGTCGTCTTCCTCATCCCGATCCGCAGTCTCCCAAACTGGGCCCAGTGATCCCCCCAATCCCCAGCGGCTGTTAACTGCAGTGGTGCCCGGCGATGACTGATTCGATTCATCTGAATTCATATCCGGATTCCCATTTTGTCCTGACACTGGTGAGTTTGGAATACATTCCAACGGTTTGAGCATCTCCGTGGCCCCTACCCGGTAGGCAAAACTTTTGGACAGTTTGCATTTCTCGACGGAAGAAAAAGACGCGAATGGTTTCCCGGCTTGGGTAGCTGCCGACGTTGACTTTGTCATTTGTGGGATCCGTGCCATGACCACTTTTGGTTTGAGGGATGTCGATGCTTGGGATCTTGCAGGCGTTCGAGCAACCCTGGTTTGAAAATTGTTCCCTGAAGGCAGGCAAATTCCGTGGCAAGTGCGGTGACTTGACCCCGTCATGGGTCGAATTGCAGTTCCACTAACTGCCAGATTTAAGCCAAACCCGGGCTCGGAGATTGACATCAAAGGGCCGGCAGAGTTCACGATACGATATGTAGCGTCTGACGGTCTTGCTCCGAAGGACTATAACGGGGGGGGGGGGGGGGGACGGGGCAGTTTTTAATTAAGATTCAACCTTATGTCGTCCCTTGGGCAAATTGGCGCTTACCCGTGTGACGACGCCCTTTGCAACAACATTTTCCAACGTCCGTTTGAGAGAGTCCATGGTTGCCTGTGACTTTGGAAGATTCGGATAGACGTAGTAGGCCACTTCCATAATGTCTGACCATTTCATCCCCCTTTGACAATGTCCGTCTCCAGCGCGAAGGACTCCAATGATCCTAGTCAAACACAATTTGCTTCAAACTTTATGATTTGAGCATTGTCTAGAAATTGTGGTTACATGTCTAGATGACTCGGCAACTTCTGAGTATCTTCTTTACTGTGTCCATAATTCGGAACGGTAAATCGAGTCCGAGCTTGGTCACGCCGAGGGTATTGAATTAATGTCACAGATTTGCTGGCTCCAATGGGACGCATTTGGGTTGGTCCACGGCCAGTCGCAGGCAGCATTCCTCCAAACGCGTTTGGCTTGATGGAGGGTCTTAGGTCAGGAAGGGAATGACTTGGTGAAGCGGCTTTCAGTCCGCTGCTGCCAGCGGCACTCGGCAATGTCGACATGATCCGATGGCGTTGAAGTTCTCGATTATTGCTCATGTTCTGAAATAAACAATGGAATCAGTACCTATTGACTTACGTGTACAATGGAAATGAAATCAAACTCACAAGATTCACTTTAGTTTCAAAATAGGCAGGAACGATATCCGGAAGGTGGAAGGGGTCAGGAACACGTCAAACATTCACTGAAGTAAAGAGGAAAAGAATTTGAAACGGCGGAGGGAAGTTGTATCGCTTCGACCCTCGACCACTCTGTTTCCATGACACTTTCTTATTAGAAATAGTTTTATCGTCGGCAAATGGAATAACTCGATAAGAAGACGAGTACCACAAGGCAGTAAATTCCAATAAATTGGAATTGGAAAGATATACTGGTACAAATCAATCAATTAATCATAACAATGTACCCCGGATAATCAGAAACCATTGATTGTAGGAGGGGGTCTCACCGGCAGGCCTCCCTATCCCAAGGATTTTCCCTATGTCAAAGATAAATCCTCGGGATAGGGAGGCCTGCCGGGGAGACCCCCTCCAAATTATTGACCAACTAGCAATATAACCTAGAATTAGTTTGGAATGCTGTGCGTTACCGAATGAGAGACCGATATCGGTTCACCTCAGAGTGGCTAGCCCCTGGCTCCTCTGCTGGAGGGGAGTGCGTCGAACCCGGAAGTGGAGGTTGTACTTTGAAAGCTGTAATGATTCGGTCCTTCTCCTCAATAATGCCCAAAAGGTTGGATGCCATTTGTTTCTGGGCCATCCGGGCCCGATTACTTAAACGTCCGCCTTTAGTTTCAGTGAGAGGTGATTCAGTTCTTGTATGGGTTGGAAGGATGTAGTCTTCCTTGCTCCAGAATTTCCAGTTCTCTGCTGATCATCAACATCAGTCTGGGTTCCGAATCCGATCGCAATCCCAACGCCTTTATCGCATGCTTTTTCATGGTGGCTCAAATCCAGCGGCTGCTCTTCCACAGCCACCTGATTATGAGTCACCTTCTTTTGTTCTGTCGGGGTGGGGGCATTCGCCTTGAACCGATGAAGTATGCCCAAAGACTTCCACCCTCCACCCCCTCGTCTTCGGAGGCGTAGTCTTTGTGTATACCCCCAGGAAGGAACCTAAAATTGATATTACAGGTTAGTTTCTGCGATTGATTACTTTTGGCGGAGTTGTAAGTATTTTAAACCTCGTCTTAAGGTCGCGTTTGTTATTCTGGCAGACTCAGGGTCAGGGGTTGACGACGAAATCGGCGGGCTGAAATATTTCCGTCTCCCTTTGCTCTTTTAATTCGAACATTATTTCCACCGAGTGTTTCGGAATGTGTCCAATAACATGATGGCTTCCTTCTCCTTCTATTGTTTTCACAGTGCCCGTCATCCTAGGATCAGAAATACCTATATAAACTACCGGGAATCAATAAAATACAATGGAAATAAATTAATTGAAAAAGTGTGAATTTCATCGGCCGACAAAAAAAAACTTGTTTTGTTTCATTTGATTCCCATCCCGGACGGAGATAAGAAAAATAGCTTACATGCCGCAGAATAAGCTTCGTTTTATTAAAAGCACTTCAACAAATTCAATTAAGTTGCAACTAAATTACATTAATCAAGAATTGATTCTGGGCAGTGTCTTTTTTGAATAATTTGAAAAAATGAGGAAGGTAATTTGCATTGGCAAATGACACCCACTACAAGTTCCGATAAGAAGAGAAAGTTGTTTGTTCGTTCTTCCCTTTTATGATGCGACCGACCTCTGACATTGAATACTTTTGGCAGTGAATCGAATTAATTGTGAGAGTTTCTTTCCCTTTCCTAATTAGGGTCTTCGCTAATTTAGTTTGAGACCGTGGGAAGCATTTCGTTGATAAAAGGAGGGCATTGAAACTTTCTCGCTTTTAGTCCAAAACTGAACGAGTCGTTCGATCGGTTCGGTAAAGAAATGACCAAGTTCTATCTTCATCCCCTGTGTCTCAGCCTGCTGTTGACCTTTGTATTCTTTTCCCGAGGGTGGGAAGGTCGCCTCGTCTTTAGTGAAGAATTCAATGGAGACTTTCTAAGGAAACACTATTGGGACACAGAGGAAGGATGCGAAGGTCATTTTCATTTTACGTATTGAATTTATAATAATTAACAATTAATTTAACTGAGAAATGAATTGGTTTAGGCAAGGGCTATCGTGATGTCAATTTGGAATGTTTCAAGAAGGGAACCAACAATGTCCAGGTTGACAACGGAACTCTCATTATCACTGCACGACCAGAGGCCAACAAAGAATACATGATGGGCGTCTACAAGCAGGAGAAGATGAGCTACACTTCAGGCAAGGTCATCCAGTCGGGATTTGGATTTACTCATGGGACTTATGTAGTCAGGGCCCGCCTGCCAAAGGGTACCCACCTCCTCCCCTCCATTTATCTTTTACCTATGGGGCAGAGGGAAAACACATGCAGCTACGAGGAAATTGACCTCATTCAAGCCCGGGGTCAAAGGCCATCCACGCTCTCAGTTGGAGCTCACTACGGGTCATCCTACGTCTCACTTGCTTCCAAAACTGCAGAGAAAGTATTCCGTGGGAAGGACTTTAGCAGGGACTTTCACGAGTATGCGTTGAAGTGGATGCCAACGAGACTGGAATGGTAAAAGTCAAACAAACGATTCAATAAATTGTATTGGTATTCGTATTCGTGCAGAACCTAATTCGTTGTAACCTCCAGGTATCTCGACGGGAAGAAAATTTATGAGGCGTCCACCCACTACAGTTCTGATTGGGCCACGCCTACTGGTGACAATCTGCCCAAGTGTAAAGAGAGCAGGGACAGGGGTCTCTTCCGACAAAGGTCAATCCTCATCATCAGTCTATCTGTTGGCGGATACATGTTCCCTGAGCCCAAGTACGGGACGCTGAGAAGGGAGGAGGCGGAGATATGGCCTAAACCTACATTGGAAATTGACTGGGTCAGGGTCTATGACCCCAGTGACACAAAAGCAAGTGAGAAGTTAAAAGTCTTTAACATCCCAGGCATAGACGGATTGGATCTGCTATACTAAATTAAAATTAAATTAAATTATATAAGTTAATTAATTATCCTCCTGAATAAATTCATGATTTACTATCAATAGATAAACTGAGTTTACTTAAAAGGACGTTTTGGGAAGACTTCGATTACTGTCCAGGTCCAGGCGGGCATTGTTCTCGCATCAAAACAATACAATTAACCAATTTTTACAGCTACCAGGTTGCTTGCATTGAAAATTACTGCTCTTAAGTTTGAGCAAGAACTCCAAATTGTGATATCAGGTTAAAGGGTAATTCTGAACTATATCATTAGGTTATGTTTGGTTCAAATTTATTTTCTGGCTAACATCGCTAAAAGTCGTCTACTTTTGCTATCACAAACTTGGCCGGATGAGGGCGAGGTCGAATGTTGTTGTTGTCGCACTCGCTGTCACCCGAGACTTGTTCAATAAATTGGAACAGTCGCGTTTAATTAGTCGGTTTAAATCACAGAGCTCGATATATTGACGCCGGACGACAATATATCGAGCTCTGTGGTTTAAATACGCAAATTCATTCCATATTCTGAGACGAATTCTATGCAAGTGGACGAACTGAATTTTTAGAACTCAGTGATGAACCTCTTTCCATATTCTGAAACGGAAAGATAACTTATAGCAGAAGCAGTGTAACTTATAAAGCAAATAATAGGCATAATACCTTATTTCGGGACATTGTTCCTAACATACAATTTCGCGAGATTAAATGTTGTCTCGTTGCAGTTATAAATCGCTGCTTGGTTAGGCTGAAAACTAGCAAAATCCACTACAAAAGCCTCGTACTTTACGGGGATTGTGTCTCTAACCTAAGGTTATGACTATTGGAACCCTTGGGTTTGACTAGAAATGCGGGATAAATTTGAGTTAGCCGCTTTGTTGTATGGTACATTTGCATCCAATAAACTTCAATCGTATTCCGCGGTTAAAACTTTTAGACAATTTGACTTTGGTGTTGTAAAACGAAAAACTGGATTCAAAGTCGATGAAATATTGTCCGTTTCTTTTTAGCTTCAGAAATTTCAAACGGCCGGATGTAACTGTTACCATTCTAAGTTTCAATTTTTTTGAAAATTCCTTTGCAAATAGCACGGCGGATTTGTTTTACAAAAACCAAAAATTGCCATAAGTTGAGGTTTTCAAATTTGGCAGCATTCTCTTACGCTGAAAGAATTGGCCTCCGGATTCTTTTCTGCTGGCAGTATTTGTTTGTGATATCGGCGTGAATGGATAAACAAATGCCCAGTTTTCATTTCTTGAAAGTGGATTAACCCAAAGACTTCCACCCCTCCACTCCCTCGCCTCTGGATAGACTGATTCTTAAGACGAAATCAACAAAACGCTTTGACCCCGAATTTTTTACGACCTTTACATGTCGCCATATGACTTTAATTAGAAATTCGTTTTGTAAAGCTTGATTGCCACACACGGAAGATACGCGAATTCTGTAATTCGCATAAAAATAAATACAAACTTGTCAGATTAGAGTATCCCCATTCTCATCAAAGTTTCAAACATTCACAAGAAATTATCAAAAATTCAGATAAAAGTTTCAACATTCCCAAGAAATTATTAACAATTTACAGGAACGTTTCGAAATTCAGAAGAAATTATCAAAAATTCCATGAAAATTTCGAAATTCTTATGGGATTTGCAAAATTTATACGAAAGTTTTAAAATTCTTTATGAATTTTCAAAATTCATGTGAAACTGAAATTTCTATCTTGTCATCCTATGTCAGTCTAGTGATACTTACGCACAAATTATGATTACTGACGCACAAATTATGATACATGAATTTTAAGATTACCAGTACAAATTATTTTCGATTACTTCAAATTAATTAATTGACAACCAATCGGGGAAAAAGCCAGAGAAAAGAGAAAATGTAAATCGCACGCAACGCAAGCACCGCGCAAAAAAATGGAAAAATCAAAAAATTTTGGTAGTTACTGGAGAGGCCTCCGAGCCTCTTTGAGCCTCTTTAGATTTTGGGTCAAAGTTTTTTTTGTCTATTTTGTCTTAATAATCAGTCTATCCGGAGGCGAGGGGGGGTGGAGGGGTGGAAGTCTTTGGATTAATCGGCATTGTTAGCCAACTGAAGCTGCCATTAAAAACTCAATTTTGAAAATTATTTTCGTTGAAACGACATCATGCCTTCTACAAAGACACTGCTCCTTGTTGCTGGAATTTTCTACATTGCGTCTTTCACAGGCGCAATTGACTTCAATGGGTACTCGGCGGAAGAAAAGAATGCAATTTAGAAGGGTAAGTGTTAAAGTACTCAACGCAAAAGTTACTTTCATAAACATTATTTTATTACATTTAAATAATTTTTTGAAATTGTTATTTAGTTGTAGAGTTCTCTTGTTTCTAGAGTGTTAATAATCAACTAGTATTTTATAGTTGAGCCCCTTGGTCAAGGATCATTTGGCTCGAGATTTTAAATGGAAGGATCGATACTTGCTCCGTTTTCATTGAAGCAAAGTCCACAACAATTAAAAATAGTAAGGCATAAGCAGCCTTCATTCAAGTTGTTCCTTGAATGAATCGATTTTTTTGTCATTTGAATCCAGCAAAGCTTTAAAGCACCACCAAGCCCAGGGAAGACCGATACTTCATTTTTCACCTGAAGCAAGCCACTGGGGTGTACGACGGTTAAAATTTAATGCCCCACCACCACAGCATAATAAAGTTGTTTACTATTCGTTTGGCTTAAAGTTGTGGTCAGTTCCTATTGGTCTAATTGACATCAAACTGCATCAAACCATCCCATCTCCCTGACACGTTATTCAGACGCTGTATTTAATTTTATTGCACATTGGAACAACGCTTCTCGTAGATTCTGATTCATTCTGTTAGAATGGATGGACGGCAACAAGGCGTGAATAGAAATCCCAGATTCGGATATCCAGTCTTTTGGCAAACCTCACGGTTGTCGTTTCCGTTTTACCTCCGCTGCTCGACATTCGGAATTTATTCTTCTTATGCACCACCGAGCGCGCCCAAAAATTTGAAATTTCTCAACCAATGAGAGAAGCGATCTGGGTACTCCCTCCCGACGCTC
>JAQIWD010001829.1:0-10994 GCA_034694825.1 Anurida granaria | reverse complement strand
TCACAGACTGGCCCACCCAGCGGCTCCGCGACTGGGTGGGCCCTCGGTTGACCCGGTTAGCCGGGTTTCCCCCTTTGGTTCAAATCACCCAATAACAAATGATCACCTCAAGAAGTAACTCTTGATTTCACACTTTTTCCTGGACAGATTCGTCCCAGACAAGGAATTCAGCGGGACGTCCCGAGGGGCGGGTACTTCTCGCTCTGGACCCGTCCAGTTTGAGCAAAACGCTCCAGAGGAAGAGGATCCCTTCGGTTTGGATCAGTTTTTACAACAAGCCAAACGATCCGGGAAGCGAGGGACGGAAGAGAAAAGTGGGAAAGGTAGTTCAAGCAGCAGCAGTGACAAGAGAAGACGCCGCGACTAGGAATTAATTCCAAGCTTCACCTTTTGTCTCCCGTCATCTCTTCTAATCTTCCACTGTTTCCACACGCCGTGCATTTGCCGTTGCACAGAACGTGGCGTAAGTATGCGCGGTTAGTAGAAAGTAACTTTGATTTCTATTCATGCTTATATATCATCCTATATTTCAAAATTTAATTTACTCTAACAGATTAAATGTTAACAATTCTAAAATTTAAAATGGTACAAATTAGTTTAAGCGTTTGCAGGATTTGCATGCATTTGAGACTTCATTGACTATTCTGTGACCTGTGACATTGTGACAACCTGACGAAGGTACACTGTGTAACAAGTCAGATGGCATTCAAATTGGCAGTCTACATTCTTGAACTTGAACAAAATTTGGCAAAGCGGAAATAAGGTTAAGTGTGACTAACATGGACTTTATCTGTATCCTCTTCCTATCTAAAAGATCGGTGGTCAAGGTTCACATAATTGAGCACTGTTTACCAATTGCAGCGTCATATTGCAGTAGAGCTCCACCATCCTCTTCTCCTACCAGATCCTTTGGTGGTGGCCCAGCAGCTTGAACCTATAAATTGAAATTATAACGTTAGGTCATGTCAAAAGGTCACAAGAAGACTGCAAATATCTGAATTACCCGTAGCATAAGGTCTGCAACGTAGTCAAATCGTTTTTGTTTCACAACATCAGAGTCCTCTGGTTTCTCCTTGGAATATTCCTCACATATTTTCTTCATGCTGTCATATTGTGCGTTGTACTTTTCAAAGTCTCCTACCGAAAGTTTCTCACGATTGTCAGCCAACCAATCGGGGTACTGCAAAAGTTGGAATTTCATTACAGTCATACTGTTTTAATTGAATTTGATTGGTTCTTACACGGTCCACAATGTCTGTGAGAACTGGCTGAAGCAGTTCCTTGGAGAGGAGCTTCTGCATCATGTTGGACATGAATGGGAGAAAATCGTCCAAATCCTTTTCATCCCCACTGTCCCCCATTCCCAGGCTTCCCATCAACTTTGTCAAATCGTCGTCGCTGAACCCCATGGGACTCTGCTGGATAGAATTAAGCGTTAGTGGTTACATTTTCGACATTATGAGTATAAGTCAAGCATAGCTTCTCCTCACATTCATGACTTCAGGGTTCACTGCTAAACCTTTTATGGCTTCATTCAGCGTTTCTTCCAGATTTGGATCACCACCTGAACTCATGGCTGCCTTTGTTGCCGCTTCCACAACTTTATAGATGTCACCAGTCATTGCACTTGCTGCACCGGCCGCATCAGGCGTCGTTGCTGCAAAAGAAAGAAATGAATTAACCCTCATTTAATTGGGGGTGTCCGAGTCGAGGGCGAACCATGTGCTACCTGGATTTTGTCCAGCCTCGACGTATTCTCTCATTTTTTTTTCAAATTGTGCAGTAGCTTCTTTGATGAATTCTTCAGACCATAGTTGACCCATCTCATCGGACTGACCGGAAGCCGAAGGGGTGCCGGAGCAACCAGCTGGACCCGGTATATTTCCGTTTCGGTTTGTGCTTTTAACCGTTGGTGCCGGTGGTGGTGGTGGTTTGCCAAAATCGCCCAGAGCATCTGTGGTTGAATGCAGTAATGTGAAAATCAGCAAATTTTGTGTAAGTGATAAGTAAGTGTGTACGTAATTATGCGTAAGTAAGTGTGTACGTATGTAATTCATAATTCATACCGTCCAAGAGGGCATCTAATTCTTCATCCCCGATTATTTCGTTCTTTGTTTTAGTTTCATTGCGTTCAGCGGATAGATTGGTAAGAGTTGCAGATAAGTCTCCATCATCGCCTTGATTGGTAACTGAAGACATCACAAGTCCTTGTGACGACGACGGAAGAAATCAGACTGCGGAACCTGCAATTCAAAAAATATCAACTAATAGGTTAGTTAGTTAATTACTTTCCACAGAATTTCACTTTCACTCGGTGAAGCTTACCTTTCTAGGCACTACTTTGTCATTTTCATTATAAAAATATGAATGAACAAAGATTGAATTAATTAATTAACCCCATGTATGTGCTTTTATCTTGATCAAATCATTCACTTGCACTTGCACTTTTCTTTTATTTCTTATCTGTAAATTTGGATTTCCCAAACAAAATTCAAAGTGTCAGCTGTCAGGTCCAAGGTCGGAGTTTTCCCACACACAAAATTTCTGACTTTTTGTTGTGTCTTCTCTGAATTTGACAGTTTGTTAAATTTTCATAACTTTCGGGTATAATCCCGGATTTAGAAATGGATTTGAGCCGTGCGAACAATGCAAGGAAACTGTATCTCTGTCGATGGTACTTTTGGGGTGAGTCATGAGAGTAACACGCCTTAAAGTTAACATCCGATTCTTGTAAACTTAATTTCTTTTTGACAGGTGGGTTTTGTTTCCTGCCATTTTTATGGGCGATTAATACCTTTTGGTTTTTCAAAGAAGCATTTAGGAATCCAGAATACCCCGAGCAGAAACAAATTAGGCAATGTAAGTTACTTGAACATCTGTTGGTCGATGTAATGTATAGAAGGAAGTTAAGGCCGCATGATTAATAACCGAATTTCTTTTCAGATGTTATTCGTTCAGGAATCGGGTCATTGACTTGCCTCATTGCGCTGATTGCCTGGATCACAGTTTTCCAGTTGAATCGTGCAAGTTGGGGAGAGACTGGAGATCGCTTGTCATTCGTTATTCCAAGTGGCCGTGCTTAATTTTTCCAAAGCTACTCCCCTGTATTGATTTTGTATTAACGCTGTAATCGCTCCATACCGCTTTCTAATAAAAAAAAACTTTAATTATTTACATGTTTTTACATAAGTAAATTATGACGCTCGACTTAATTGTTGGAGGTGATGGCTTTGCTGGATTTAATTGATTTATTCTCAGAAATCCTGGGCTCGATTTTTTAAATTTGTAGACAAGTGTAGACAACAGCTGTAGATTCAATTATCGTCCCGCTACGTGATCCCCAAGTGGAATTAGAATCGGCCAATCAGGTCCCTTAAACAGTGACGCTGCTGTGATGAAGTTCCCAGAAGACTTTAAAATCGTCGGCAAAGTTCTGGCTTTGATTCCGTACAAACCTGCGCATGTGCCGAAGTATCACGGATGGATGGGCTCCGAAGATATTCTGCGCCTGACAGGAAGCGAGCGACTTTGTCTCGAAGAAGAGTACGAGATGCAGCAGGAATGGGAACAGGATGAGCTGAGTTAGTCAATCGAGCCTTGATTAACTGCTATCTTAAACTTTAATTCATTTAAATGTCCTCAGAATGTACGTTCATCATATTGGACAACGAGCGCTATGGAACGTCACAGGATGAGTTGTCTTCAATTGTTGGAGACACGAACCTATTTTTCCAGGACGAACCAGGCCTAGCTGAAATTGAGGTCATGGTTGCTGAAGAATGGGCTCGGAGGCGTGGATTGGCCAAGGAAGCCCTGGAGCTAATGATGAAATTCGGTAAAACTTTACACTCTTCTTTATCAGTCCAAGGTGGTAATTCTAATACCCTTCCAGGAAAAGATGAACTGGGGAAATCGAAGTTTGTGGCAAAAATTAAGCAAGATAATTTTCCAAGCATCGACCTGTTCTCAAAATTAGGGTTTACCAAAGTGTCAGAATCCCAAGTCTTTAACGAATTCACATACGAACTCTGCACCTAGGAAATCTGGAAGGGTCGGCCATGCTCAGGCAGTTCGAATTAAAATAGGTTCTGTTTTTATTTAACTTATGCAATACCTCGTACATTAAAAATGTTTGTACAAATAACATGATTATAACAATTTGAATAGTCGTTAACCAGATTCTGTGACATTTCTGCCGGTAGATGCTTTATCATGCTCTAGCTGATATAGTTGGGGCACGACGGTTACAATCATCTCCTTTGATAATATCACAGACATGTAAGGCTAGGATGAAGAAATGCATTTCACATTGGGACGTTGACTGCCGACGTGCCAGCGAATCATGGACAAGTAAATCAGCTCCCCAATGGAATGGGACGCGGATGTTTTTCTTCAAATTAGCAAGAAAATCTCTACACCTTATCCCAAATCGCAAGCAGGGCATGGCAAAGCCTTTAAATGCAGTTCAAGTTTTAAGATATAGTTTAACTTCCTATTATAATCCGTCCCTTCTTAGTCTTCGGTCTTGGAACAATCGTTTAACCTCATGCGACACTAGGCGGCTTAGGAGCTGTAAAATTTAAAACGATTTAGTAAATCCACTTTCATCTAAAATATTGAATTGTGACGAACAAGAGGTAACTTACGAGCAGTGCTAGGACGTCACTAAGCATTAGCATATAAAAGACATAAGGCCACCCATAGTCTGATAAGGGACCTGCAAGTAAAGGCCCCACAGCAGCTCCAATCGACCCTGTTCCATCAATAATAGCAACCACTGTGGCAAGTGCGCGAGCATTTCCCATTAGACAAGGATGAGTACCAAGCTCCGTTGAAATTGATGTTGTGATGAGACAATAAGGACCTTCACAAAATTAATCAATTAGTTCCACTTCTACCCACCCAATAACTTAGAAAACGTACCATTGACGAGGAGGCCCACGATAATTAGAAGTACCATGTTCGCCCACAGTGATTCTGACCCATAACTCTGATACACAAGCATCTGAAAGGAACGGGCACTTGTCAATATTCGGTCACACTGTCACAATCGTATCACTTTTTACTGAATCCCCCTTATGTACCCACCATTGGAATTGCAATTCCTAGCATCCCAGCGCAACAGGAAGCGTTCATGCCCGACAAATCTGATATTGCTCCAGCGATGATTCCCCCAAATATTCCACCGACGTCAAATAGCGTTGAAAGATTACCAGCTTGTTGAGCAGAGAAATTCGCTGCAAAGAAAAATATAATTTACTACCTTTATACAAAATCATTCAATTTTTTCGGTATGGTTTTGAATAACGCCACGGTTCGCACTCTGAATAGTGAATGCTTTGGACTTACTTGAATTTCCAATATATCTGGGTAACCAGTAGAGGAATGTGTAGCTAACGAGTTTGGCAAAAAATAGACACAACGAGTATTCGATCACACCCTGTTAAGAAAAGATTAAAAACAGTTACCCATAATTAACCGATTATTTCATGTTAGCTTTATTCCTTCAGACGTACCGGAATTTTCAGCGCAGCACAAAATCCGACCGCTTTAATTTTCGCTTCTTCTGGTGGAGAAACAATTTCACCCATAGGAGAATTATCATACGGCAGATAGGAACTCAGCAGTGGCGTGTCGTCCATAATGTGGTAGTTTGACTACAATACATTTGGGTTTTAAACCAGCTGATCTGCTGCAAGAATATAGGTCAGCCTACCTCTGATGAATCCCCAAGCTCATCACTGTCGCTGTCGAAACTCCTTCCAAGTGAATTATTTCGCCTCATAGGTGGTGGGACACGGAAATCTCTGTTGGCAGGAGTTGAGTGGTAATTCCGTCGGCTGCTTGACTACAAAGTGAAGAAAAATGTCAGACTTCTGGCGCCAAAATTTTTAATAGAATATTACACACCTGTTCTACTGGTTCATGGCTTGTCTTCGCAGGATGGTCAGGAACTGTGCATCCAACGTGCTGGGGCTTAGGCACTAGGAATAAAAATACAAAAAATCCCCCAAGACCAATAACAGTTCCCGGAACCATGAAGGACAGCCCCCAGTTGTACTCCACAAAGGCTGGAATATATCACATCCCACAGTATTATTTTCATGCCATTTAAGCGCTGACGGATTGCAGGGCCAGAACAATTTGTGTATGCTTACCCCCAGCGATCACACTACCCAAGATGTTTCCCAACGAGGTGTGGGAGTTCCACAGTCCTGTTACGAAGAAGCAAATTCCGTGTAATTTTAAAACTTTCATTCAAACTACAATTCACTGCATACCAAATATCAGTCCACGCTTTCCCTTCCCAAACCAATTAGCCACGACAGTAACAACACCCGGCCATCCTGTTGTTTGGAACAGTCCTGCCATTCCCTAAATTGACACCAAGAAAAGATTGCGAATCACACTCGAATGCAGTTT
Organism: Anurida granaria; assembly: GCA_034694825.1. Lineage (NCBI taxonomy): Eukaryota > Metazoa > Arthropoda > Collembola > Poduromorpha > Neanuridae > Anurida > Anurida granaria. Next base: position 4,571 of record JAQIWD010001829.1, on the reverse strand, counting down.
GTGTAATTCGAGATTATTATAACGAATCATCTCTCCATCCCTACTGTACGACTGTACCTGAGCAAAAATATAGAAATAGATATTATGGATCCTCTCCGAGAATCCGAGCCCAAACATATAAGTAAAGAATCCAGATATGAGCATCCCAAGAGCTAAAAAGTAACGAAGGTTCACCCTCTCTGCTATGAATCCACTAAAACAGAAAATTAACGCTGTGAGCATACATTTCGTTAACATCAAAATGGCGTCAATTGGAAATGGAATAAAAATGGATACCTAAAGAACATCCCAAATGCATATGCAAAAAGAAAAGAGGAATCAAGTGTGCCTAGGAGTGTCTCCGAGTCCGATCCATCTGCAAAAAAAAGTGAATTGCTGATTTTTCATTTGAATCTGGGGGCATAGGAAATGTTGAATTGAATTTTCCATTTGAATCCGAGAATTACCAAAAGGAGCCCAGTCACACCAGTGGATTCCTTTGTCCTTCATGTCATCGGGCGGAATTAGTGATGAGCAATTTCGGTTGAGGACATTTTTAACAATACTAATGGGTTTACGCGACATGTGATAACACATGTAGCTCAGGAAGGTAATAACAAGCACTGAGAATCGGTACCTGCAAAGAGGAACAAGCCAAATTAATATTATTCCATTGAGTGATCCATTATTTCATCAATTATCATTAGCTACCAAAACTCATACCAAAAGTCACGTGATGCTTGTGTAGGTTTTATGGAACACCAATCCGAAAGCTTGCGTATAAGACGAACTCCCCACGCTATATCTCGCCGGTTCCTCATGACTGTGCCCGCCATTCTGACAACGACAGATGGTGATCTCGACCTTCCTTCCTCGTCGTGTTGTTGATTGGAGAGAGTGTCCCCTCCTCCTCCGACGTCGTCGTTAATGGAACCAATCGAGGAGGATCCTGAAGAAGTCACTTCAGTATTTGCACTCCTAAATGGAGCCCGATTCCTCTGCATCATTTGATTTGAAGGCGAAGGCGTTCAGGGTTATCTTTTTATGATTATAAAACCCAAGGGGACAATGGGGAGTGGTGATAAGGTCCTGGTCCAAACAAACTCTGTTCTGCAAATAAAGATAAAAACCAAATCACTGGTTAGTTAAGGAGAGATTAGTTATGGAGGTTGTAGCTTATACATTGCGCTATTACATTGTGTGGTTAAGTTATTAGGAGGATTTTAATCTTGATAGAAGATTAATAAAAATATACGACACACATTGCTTCTGAAAAATCCTTCCGAGTGATTTGATTTGTCAAATGCCAATGTCCCATCCTAACCTTGGTATTCCTTAATTCGAAATCAAATCCGGAGAGCCTCTGGCGTCAAACGGGATCAAAACGCAAAGTATTAATTACCAAACGTAATGTACGATGCGAAATTACATGAGTCATCATACCATAAACTTACAATTTGATTGCATGAAAGGCAAAAGAATTGTATGTCCTAGTGAATGAATGATCAAAGAATCCCATTTGCAACTGGAAAATTATAAATGGTCTGAAAGTGAAATTGAGAGCACTTGATGCGTCTATCGCCTTACTCTATTTTTTTTTGCTACACATGCACTCGTAAATTGAGGATGAGTGGTTTCTGTATTTTTGTCAACAATGCATACAGAGGGGACAAGAATGTATAATTGGGTGGGAGATAAATTTAAGTGAATGAAGATTACACTACAACAGCGGAAGCTGAAGAACCAAAAAGATTAGTTTTTTATGTAATGACAAATGACGTTATCCAAATGGAAACTTGAAGAACTAGACTACTTACATTCTGACAGATGCAATATGCAATGTTAGAATTAATGAGTTAAATTCATAGTTCTTTAATTACGCAATAGAGAATTTAGGCAGTACTCATTTGTCAAATGATATAAATGATACAAACTGCTTGACATTTATCAATGACAATTTGCCATTAATAACTATCACGCAATGGGCGACGACGAGGAAGGGAGGGAGAGGGACCTCCCTTTTTATGTGAACTTTAAATTATTTAACGAAACCAGCAGTTGGTGGCTGTAGGAGATCCAGAACGCAAACGTCTTATGAAATCTAAATTTTAAAATAAATTCAACGTACGTACTTACCCCTGTAACCATTTATGTAGGTGTTCAAAAAGCAATTGTATCATCCAATGGCATAATCCTGGAAATCCTGAGAACTAACTGGTGAGGAGGACTTGTATTGGTTCCGAGTGGGCTTGTCACTATTTTGCAATGTCTCGGGTCACAGGCATCAGAGCGGTGGGGACCCTTTGCGTGAGCTGATGAAAAAAAAGTGATATGGTGGAGGGTCACGGTACGGCGGGTCAATAAATAAAACAACGAGAACAGCTCACAGCTGAGTCACATCAGCTGTTCTCGTGTTCCTATTTCTTACCTTGTGTGAAGTAATGTGGGTAAGGACTAGGGCCACCGGACAGAATCTCCTTTCTTAGTTACCTTGGCCTGTCAACCCTCGCGAGTCCTTGACCCTTGACCTTGACCTTGACTTCAGAATAAAGAAGTAAACAGGAAAGAAGATTCCCCACCACAGTTGTAGTTGGGAAAAATGAAAGAGAGGAGGAGAGGACAAGCAAGGCAGCAGGGCAGCAGCTTCCTGATCACGTCATCACCCGCACCTTGACACAGAGGTGGGCATTAAATTTTGTGTTCCTTCCATCTACTACCAAATACTGGCGTCTTTAATTCCACTACATTACACAATTAAAATTCAGAAATTAATGTCAATCACTAATTGATGTTCAATTCAACATCAGTCGGATTCTGTTGTTAGGCCTTAAAACTTTCTTTCATCAGTCAAATCCTTCTCGGAAATTCCGAGTCGGAATTTGAAGCTTTGTTGCAATTTATCAAATTTCGACAACACTTAAATTTGGAATTAAAATTACCAATTTTTATGGCTATGACTCCTGGTTTAAGGTGGAATACGCCGACGTATCTCCAAAATAAATTATGGCTGGAGGACATCGACTTCAAAAGTAGCTTATCGTCGTCACCCCCTTTGTCTTTCAGTTCTTTGGAAACAATGGCCCTAAAGCCGACGTGTCAATCTGTGGTTCATCGCTCCGAATTGACAGGTCAATTAAAAATTGGCGATAATGTATATTCAACTTGTTTAATCCTAAATTGCTTTTAGTTTAACTTTTCCAGGGCGTCGTTACTTATCTTTTAATACATTCTTGAACAATAATGGAATTACTGAAAATATTTTCAATGTTGTTGCTCATCACTGGAGTCGCCGTTGCGTATCCACTTGAAGAAGTTCCCACGGTCGTTCCAATTTTGACCCCACCGGATGCTGGAGAAGACGCCAAATCTCCAGTCGAGTCTGAACCCCAAAACCCACCGCCGCCGCCATCAAACTCTGCTACCGAATTTCCTATTTTGCTGCCAAGCGATGAAGACTTTGAAATCTATCGACCTATGCCCGCAGATGAAGATCCAGCGCCGGACAACAACACTCAAATAAACTATCCCGACGTGGTCATTGAACGACCTTATCCTTTGGTTCAGAAATTGGGACTGGAAAGCAGTGTATTGGGGAATGAAAGGTTTCGACGATCACCAGTTCCCAGTGGAACGGATGAAGATGACGACACAATTGTGATTGACTCTGCGGGGAAAAGTGAAGATGATGACACTGTGACGGTCAATGCCGCGACCTGTGGCGAACTTCTTGCAGACTGCACAGGTAAGTGTGCATTTTAAGATTAAAATTAAGTTTCATCCATTGTGCTCTGGTTCAGATAAGGACGATCTTCTGAGCTGCCAGGCTTACAATGAAAATTGTACCAACAATGAAGGGGATGACTCTGAACTTGGAGATTTCATCAACTGTGCCAATCGAATTGCCAGTGACAACAAGGATGGCTCAACAATCAACTGTCCACCAATACCTACTTCCAACTGATGTTGAAGCATCGCAGTATAACTTATGAAACTTTCTATTGGACTTTCCTTTTCTTTAAACATTTTATTCACTTTCTTTTCATATATTCTTTCATGCATTTTGAAACATTGTGAGTAGAAATAAAACCTTCATAATTTCCGTTTCAGTCATACTTTATTCAAAAAGTTTGTACATAAACATACGATACAAATAATAATCAGTAGGTACACGGTCTTTGTGTAAACAAATCAACAATTCACTCAAAACTTAATCAACTTCGTTTCCTCCGAATTTAACCAATTGCTCAGATTTCCTAGCACTACTAATTCCAGACAATTGACAATCAGCATCATTTGATGGTTATTTAACTAGTGTTCGTGCACTTGGACGTTTCTAAAGAAGAAGCGCAGTTTAACTCGTTTTTCGGGTCATGGAGGTCATAGCTACTGATCCAAAACGTTGAAAACATGCAGTATATTAACCTAATATTTAAGAGGTAATACTAACTTTCCAGAAAATACGGTAATATTTGTTTCTAAATTACAAATGCAAGCAAAGTGCGACTACGATTATTCGTATATGTTACACCCAAAGCCCGAAATAGCCACACCTAGGTGTGGGTTAGGTTTAAAAGGGCCACAACTAGTTGTGG